>JAMKQA010031564.1:0-51457 GCA_024699735.1 Posidonia australis
AGCAATTTCTGAAGGGCCTTACGAGGTCCTGGCAGCAGCAGTATCATCAGAAGACTTAAGTCAAGGTGGAGATTGTTAAATGACTTAAGTAATGGGCTTTGGCCCTTTTGCTTGGCCCGCCTGTTTAAAAAAAAAAAACAAAAAAAATTCAGAAGGGGACGCACTGTAGTCGCATCTTCTTCCTCCCGACTGCGCGAGGGCTTCCGCTGCGTAGCTCCTGCAACCGCCAATCGACGCGTCGTTTCGCCTGCTGAAGCTGAAAGGAAGGGTTGCCGGTTACAGCCGCTCGTTCCTGCACCGTCCGTTTCTCCTCCGAAGGCGTTATTCCTCTCCCACATCCGAAGGCCGCCTGTTACTGCACCGTGCGTTTCACCTGGTATCCCGTTCATGCACCGTGCGTTTCACCCACGGAAGTTCTTCGGTCTTCCGTTGCTGAAGGATCTGAGATCGGCGTTTCGGAAGCTCAACGCGTGGAGAGTGGAGGCGGATCGTCGCGTGTTTTGGTTGCTGAACGGACGACTGTTTCGTCCGTTTGAGGAAATCGTCTGTTACGAAGGCTCGTAACTCTCCAGTAATTAATTCGTTTGTTTTAATGGTGATTATCCACCATACCTTGGTTGTTCAAGTATAAATAGGTGGCTTGTTCTTGTGAAGAGAGAATAGCGAAACAACATTCAGAAGTTTGTGTTGTGTTCTTCCATCACCTCCACCATCTGTACTCCTGATATCTAAAATAAAAGTGTTAGATCAGCTGCTGCCCGTGGACGTAGCTCCGTATTGGAGTGAACCACGTAAATCTGGTGTCATTGTTCTTCTTCTCTTCTTCTGTATGATTATATTTGTCACTATATTACTCTAACAGATATTATTGTAATCCAGTTCTTAGTGGCTTTAATTAATTCATATAGAATGTTGAACATTGTGTTCCTTGTTTGGTTCAATTAGCTCTGGCGTTGGCCTCTGAAGCTCACTCTTCTCTCTCTCCCTCTCCTCCTATTCGTCTTGAGTTGATTTTTTGTTATTTTTTATTATGTGGTTTTTGATTATGCTCCTTTCAGCAGGCTTATTGGTTGCTACTGTGAATGGTTATCCCTTGCCTCATATATTTTTATACATTTCAGATGTGCACACTTGCTTCCAAAGAATGATGAGGCATTTGATCACTATAAGACATTTTTGGCAAAACGCTTGGATGAGGTATGCCATCTTTTCAACACATGGGTTATTCAAAGTTGATATATCTATAAAATGCTGAAGTGATGAGTCTTTCTGTGCTGGTTTAGATATACATTTATTATCTTTGCGTCAATGAATATTGGATTCTCTTTTTCACATCACTTTGCTCTTTGGTGTCGTCATTCAAATTTTTTTTTTGTTTGTGTCTCAGAATCCTGGTCTGTGATTAGCAATTAAAATCCCTTTCCCAACTGTTTCTCTATATGCCATTTTTGTTATATTTTATTGCACAAACTATAGAGCTTGCATGCATTCGCTTTTCGTTGTGAATTGTGGAGTGTGATCAAGTCTTTTTGTCAGTTGGTTTACATTTTAAAGTCAATCGAACCACAAAATTCATCTTTCAGGTCAACAAAATTGGGAAAATTAATCTTGCCGCGACAGGGAAAGACCTCATGGATGAAGATAAACAGGAGGCAACAGATTTGTTTCTTGCCTTGGACATGGAATATGAAGCAGTTACTGAGCGTTACCCTGAGCTCGAGAATAATCAGTGGCTGGGTCTTTTAATTGGATTTTTGTCCGTTGATGATTGGTAAGTTTAGTCCTACCTAAGAATCAGCTATGGAAGTTGCCTTCTACCGTTGGTTCTTGCGTTTTGTGGTTGCTACATTTTGTACATGATTATTGATTTACTTTCATACGTGTGATTTTTTGATCTGTTGCCATCGTACTTGTTCATTCCAGGTACCATGCCCAGATACTGTTTGACAGGCTCTCTCTTCTCAATCCTGTTGAGCATGTTCAAATATGTGGCGAGTTACTTAGGTAGTTTCCACTGCCTTTTTTTCTTTTCTTATTGTTTAGCTTTCTTGGTTGTCAGGATATCCTAGACCCTCATTCTAAATTGTGCATTGTTATCCAAAGGGTACTTCAGTGATGTATCCATACTTTGTTTAAATTGATTTCTTCTTATGTTTCCTATTGAAAAATATATATCTTCTCTATGACTAATGGGTTGAGTGCAAATGACATTACAAGATGCAGATGAAAGGTCTTATAAATTAAATGATTATCTTGCACATCAATGTCTGCCACAGTAGCCAAAGGTTCTGGATAGGCAAAAAGTTGATACAGTAAAAAAAAAAAAAACTGTTGAAAGATTAGATGAAAGTAGAGTTTTCTCCTTGAGAAGAAAAAAGGTAATTGTTGATGGCCATTGTATGTTATTGGATTGATAATCCTTGGTAGCTGGGCAGCATTTTGTCCTATTTCAGAGCTTATGCCACCCTTCCTCCCTGTTTGTGGAACATCTAAAAGCACAGTTTTGTAATTTCCAGAGGGCCTATTTGCAGACATCCATTTGATGTCAATAAATGAACTTGGGGCTTGAGATTTTCCTTTGCATGAATGGACATGTATGCTCAAATTTCTATTTTGTAACATTTTGTTTTTTCTCATAGTGTAAGCTTAGTGTTCTTCCCACAGTGATTTTGTTTATTTTACAAGTGCTCAAATCTTTTTTGTTGTCTACCAATTGTTATTCATGTTTGAATAGTAAATGACCTAACAAATAGAAGTTCTGTTAAACTATATCAATCTGTTTCTATCCCCACACTGTGGGATAAGGCATGGTGGTTGTTGTTGTGTATCAATCTGTTATTTATAAATGTAATTATAGAATTATCACTATTACCTGTTATGGTGTTAGTGCTGAGATTTCAAAAATTCATCCTTTACTAGAGTTCTTGGTTGACGTATGATGTGGCAGGCTCATTAAGACGAGTATTTCTCCTGCATATGCGATCATTTCTCAAATGAGTTCTGAAAGTGGTGAAGGCTCAAAAGGTTCTAGTGTTGACTCAGGAGAAGCATCAACCGTATCATCTCGAATGAGCTCATTTATTGAACTTCCGCGGGAGCTTTTTCAGATGCTCCCTTTTGCTGGGCCATACCTCTGTCGTGACGCCTTACTGCTTCAGAAGGTAAGGTTTTGTTTCCTCTGTGTGGTTCCACATATTCTTACATGCCCCTCTGTATTATCTGTAGGTACACATTTCTCACTTGCTCTTTCTTGTTGTATGTAGTCCCACAGATTCTCTCCTAATCTTTCTGTATTGTATGTAGTTCCACATATTCTCACGTGCTGTTTGCATTCTCTGGAATTAGTTAAGTTGAATGACAGATATCCACCTTTGAAATTTTGTAAAAATTTCCTTCAGAAGTGACACATGTGATTTTGCTTTCAATTGTTGTATTATGTTGTCAAATTGCATGCACTATCCACATGATATCTGCAGAGATAGTTGTGTAAAATTGTCCTAACTGAGTTTCAAAAGTTGAATGAATAGATAGCAAAAGCTGCATGGTAAGTGGCTAAGATATTTAATCAACTATTGTTTAAATGATTTTTGCCAGGTGTGTAGAGTGTTGAGAGCATACTACCTTTCGGCTCAGAAGCTAGTTGGTAGTACAGAGGGTGCCTTGTATTCTGAATCCGGTCGGAATGGAACTCAAGACATACGTTTTCAGTATAAAGAGGCAAAGCTTAGGGTTGAAGAGGCTTTGGGAACATGTCTGCTTCCTTCTTTGCAGTTGATACCTGCAAATCCTGCAATTGGGCAGGAAATATGGGAAGTACTATGTCTTCTTCCATATGAGGTTAGTATTTAACTGTTTTTTTATTTGCATTTTATAGAACTTCTGTTGAAACGAATGAAATGAGACGACCCTTTGTACTAAGAAAATGGTTAAAGCTACTTTATGTGATTGCAAACATGTAGTGCCACGAGTCTAAAAAACCTGTTGGTGTAATGACTAACGGATGCTTTAAAAGGATGCTTTAAAAATGATCACAAATGTTGGTCCGGAGATAGTGACACGAAGCTCAAAGCTTGTTGCAATTTATGTTGATAAATTCATTTGGAATCACCAAATCCGTAAGAAGGTCCAGTTCTTTGCTTGGCAAATCCTTCATGGAGGGGTTCTTACAGAAATTGCTTTGAAGCACTGTACTTTAACCTTGCTACTAGGTGTTCTTTCTGTCACTGTGAGGAAGAGGATATAGTCACTGTTTCTGGGACTCTTCGACAGGTAGAAACAGGTAGCATGGTTCTTGTTACCCCATGCTATATGGTGGCTCCCATGATTGGAATCGAACAAGTGAATTTTTACTGGGGAAAGATGCTATCAGATGAAATGGAGGGAGGATGTTGTTGAGTTGGTGATCAGTTGGACTTCGTCACTATCGTATAGTGGTGCTATAATGGCTAGGGAGATTGCTGCTTGGTTAGAGGGTTTGCTGGCTTTGTGAGGGATTGTACTGCTTTGTTGTTTCTTCTGTTTGTTTCTTTTCCTTATTGTTCCCTTATGCTGTTCTTTCTGTGGAACTTGTGTCTATGTTTTATGGGATCCTACCATCATGTTAGGTCTTGCTTTTTGTTGTTTTGGTCTTATCTTTTGTCCATTTTTCGATAAGATCTCTCATTACCATTCAAAAGAAAAACTTTATATGATAAATTGGGCACACAACACTGCTAGTGCTAGCAGCCTGATCCCTTTGGTTTGAAGGATGTGTGGGAGCTACTGATGCAGAATGCAAAGGGGAAAATCTCCAAGGGAAAATGGAAAATCATATGCTTCCATTGATGATTCATTGTATTTGCGGGAATATTTGAAATTATCTGTTTGACTGATTTTCTATAAAGGTCTGCCAACTAGGTATTAGTAAATAAAGTTCAATTGTTATTTAAGGTGTTGGGATGGTCTTTATGATAAGTCTGTAAGCTTTCATTTGTTTTGCCATTTTCCATCTTTTGTACATGTTCTGCTTGTACATAGCATCTTGCTTGATGATGCTTGTTATCTTCAACGAGAACCATCACACTCCTTTCTTTTAAAAAAAATCTGGGTACGTAACATGGAGAAATGGATATTTATAAATTTGCAAGTTTGGGAGAGAACATATAGAGATATAAGCCTAGCACATTAAATGAAAATTAAATAGTCTTAATAAAAGATAATGAAATTAATGATAGATGGTTAATATATTTTGATAAACTGTTGAATGGATCTACTATAAGGAATTTAAAGTAAAAGACTTTAGTAGTTTCATAAAACATAAAATATATACTATTTCCAAAGGATGGGACAAAGAATGGGAAAAATGAGGTACAAGAGGCCACGAAAAAAATGAAATAAGGAAAAGGTATTGGATATGATAGAATTCTTTTTGAAGCTTGAAAATTGATGGGGGACGTTGAGATAGTTTGATTAACTAAACTATTCAATAGAGACTTGAAAACTAAAAAGATGTCATACGAAGGGACAATGGAGTAGTTTGGTGTCTACTTATAAGAGTAAGGGTGATATCCTAAATTGCATTATTCATGTGGGCTCCATTTGAAGGTTTAGAGCTAAGAAAAGGACTTCATATGGTATCATTGGCTTTGATAAGGATTATGATAAATACATATGGATCTTATATGGTGAGTATTAGAAATAGATGGTGTGTATCGGATACATCAAGGTAATCAAAGATATGCATGATGGAGTGGTGACTATTGTTAAAATCATAGGAGAGTAGACAAAAGAATCCTAGTAAACAGGTTTATGTTAACTATCTATACTAAGGGACTGTTTGGATTGTTATGAAGTGCCTTAGTTTCTAGGTTTCCATAAGATTTACAACCATAGATTGCAACACTCTAAAAAAGGAGTTTACATACATGCTTAAAATTTGTTAAAATTCCTTCAAAATCCTTTGTTTTTTAAAGTTCTGTAGCTAAAAAAAAACTCATATCTTTGTTTTTTTCCCTTATGTTTTCAATCATATCCCTTCCCCTTCCTCTTTTATCCCCATGCACCATGGCTGTCCTACCCCTTCCCCTGGTAAACTCTCCATTTCCAACGTAACCTTAATCATTGATTTTCGGCTACATCACCATCCTCCACAACCATCTCTCCATCTTTTCGCCAATGCCTTGGTTGCTAAGGCTATCTCCATGAATGTGTTTGCTAAGGAGGAGGGGCAGTGAAAAAGGGGATCTGATAGTCGAAATGGCGAACCTGGTTGTTGAAGAAGAAAGAGGCAGAGGTTCTTTTGTCAAGAGAGATAAGGTGGGGGAGAGAGAGATAAAGGACAAGACATTAAGGGGAACGAAGGAACACAAAATTATGTATAGGCATCTACTTGAAAAACTACAGAAATTAAATAACAAAGTAGTATCTATATCTATCTTAATGTGCCCTTAACTCCATATCGAAGCGAGCATTACAATGCTATTAAAGAGATTATGAAAAGATGGGAAGGATACACAAGATCAAGGGAAAAAAACCAAAACCTAGGATTCTAGAATACCCATTAGCACAAAAGAATTTCATAGCTAGATGGAGTTAGCCTTTGAAGGACGCTCCTTTGTGTCTCCACTGGTCGAATTCACAACATGCATATTTGAGAGAATGTTATGTTTGTCATTGTTGAACTTTCCACTGGCATTCCTATCTCATCCTCCAAGTTGTATGTTAGTAATGTCACGACTTTATTCTAAGGTTCACTTTGCTTGACCTACAATCCGTGATCATAGGCCATGACCTACTTAAACAAGAGTCATTCAATTTCCATATCATCGGAAAAATGTTTAAGCCATAAGGTACTTTAATATAGGCTCATGGCTATATGGTCCTCATTCATCACTTCTCATTAGGCAGTATGAGACTACATTTTAGCAAGGTCATGGTTATATGGTTGTCACATTTTCCTCCAATTAAACTCATGACGTTCTCGTCAAGATCTAAGCGAGGATCATGAGAGTGTGTAGGAACTCTTATTTCTGTATATTTTGGTTGTTGCTTGGATATCACTTGTCTAATATTGGATCCCAATGTCCACTTGTGTGGTTCATGTGATCAATATCTATGACCTACTTAATTTACAAACCTTTCACTCGAAAAAACGTATAAGCCGTAAGGTACTCTAGTATAGATTCATGGTCATATAACTTCCACTCATCACTTCTCACTATGTGTTACGAGATTATACAAACCACTAAGGTCATCACATTATTGTAATACTCTTAGACGTATTTGAGGTGCTTCAATAAGATTAGTTCGATACTAGATAATTTGAAGATAAGAGACGAGTATACAAGGAAGTGAGCTGCTAGTAAGGTAACTTATGACTTAAGACTTTTGACTTGTATTGAGGGATCGCATTTTAGTTGCTTCAAGATAGCAATGTTACAGTCTTGTGGTAGACTAGATTAATGCGCTTAGGCTTGGGATGCAACAGGAGTCTGAAAACCAGTTGAAAGTGTAGATGGTAAGTGCCATGCAAGGCTAAGTACTATACCAAAGTGAGTTAGTGGGAGTCACCTCTACAACTCGTACGGGCCACTTTTAGGATGCTACATCACGTGATGGTTCTAGTGTAATTCTTCATGCGGACATCTAGAGAATAAGTGAGGAAGAATGTAATATTCCTAGATATGGTTGAGGTGCTTCAACAAGTTTAGTCCCATGTCAGATTATTTGAAGATTTAGGATGAGTATATAAGGAAATGAGTTGCTGCTAAAGTAACTTATGGCTTAAGCATTTTGATCCGTGTTAGTGGGTCAAATTCATGTTGCTTGAGGACATCAGAGAATAGAAATTAGCTTCCAACATTGTTTGTTGCTGAATTCCATGGCTCACTTGACTGAAAGAAGTGGTGGTCTATTGTTTAGTCTTTGACATGGGCTTGCTGCGCAAAAGGCAAGCAAGGTTCTTGCTTACAACCTATCCACCACAAAACATTTCCGTGACCATTCTTCCCTGAACCACCAACTATAGAAAATTTTGTTTCTAAGGTGGATTTGAATTTCCTAATAATTCTGTACTACCTACAGTAACATCAATACCTCTTCAATTTTGGGTTATCTTATGGATTGATGAAATGTAAGGTTCCATGGCCATTGATCGTCTTGGCAAGCTCTTGTTTATCAATGGTAATTTGTGGTTCTGATGTTAAAGAGAAAATTGAGTGGAATCTTTTACTTTCTTGATTAATCTGAAGTTTTGATTGATTGTAAGTTTTAGCGGACCTCAAGGTTTTGATTGAAATGTAAGTTTTGATTGATTGTAGAGCAAGTCATCCTTTACAAGGTTTACTAACCTCCACCAAGTTCACAAGATGAGCTCCTCTCTTCTCTGCCCTCTTTTATTTCCACCTCACAATCAACTTATAGTTTTCTTTTCAGTTACCTCTTTCACAACTCTACATAACATGATTTCAAGTACTTATTTTTCCAACCCTTGAGTTTTCTACCCACCATATCACAAGGAAATCTCCAGTCAACCGAATCTGGGATTTCTCAAAGGAACATGGACCCTGTGATTGAACTCTTTGCGATTTTAAAGCTAATCTTGAGGCCAATTATGATCTTAAAATTTCTCAAATTAAACTTCAACCTCATCATTTGCCTTAGTGAATCTCCACAAAACATCAACATCATCAACATATTTACTGAATCTCCATTTCCTGAGGAAATGATTAACCATACTTGGTCATCAGGGAAGGGGTCTTCTGCCTTCTGGTATAGAGTGTTGGGCAGTTAAAAGAGAACATGTTCAAACAATAGCTGTAGCAGGGATGATGACGTTAACATGGATGAAGAACGGGTAGGATGATTCTCATTTATCAAATAAGCATCTCCCAAGAGATGCAATATTTACAAGATGAAAACATAATCTGTTAAGATTAAAATAGGGACATGAAAAGAAATCAAGCAAGTAAAGTGTCAAACGAGCTGTACTAAATTGGTGTGGAACCACTATATCTCTGTTAAAGTTCAATTTTTTGCGTGGCAACTTGTTCATGGAGGCGTACTCACGGAATTGGCTCTAAAGAGGCAGGGAGTGTGTTTGGCTAGCAGATGTTCTTTCTGTCTGAAAGAAAAAGAGGATTTGCGGCTTCTCTTCTTTGGATGCAACAATATCTTAAGGTGGTGGGCAAATCTTGTTAATCTTGATTTCACAAATGTCAGGAGCATATAGGTGCTTTGGGAGCTTTGGAATGCGAGGAGAGAACTAGACGGCAGGAAGAAGATAGTTTGGCGCATGCTCCCACATGCGATTTGGTGGACGAGATGGTTGGAAACAAATAGAAGGATTTTCCATGGTTCTGTATTGCCTGACCAAGTTTGGAAGCATAGAGTGTTTGAGGCAGTAATTGAATGGTCTTCTTCATCATCTGATCGTGCTGCGTTGACAGATGCTGTTATTGGTGCTTGGTTAGTAGTCTTGGTGGCACTATAAGAAGTGTCTTGGGTGTAATATGAGTTTTTCTACTGTTTTTGGTTTAACTTTGTTCCATGTTGGAACCTGTTTATGCCTTTTGTGGTCTTCTATCTACTGGGTAAATCCTCTTCTCTGTGGTTTTCTTTTGTTGTTTCTTTTCCTAGTTTTAATGCAATGCTTATATTTCTACCACTAAAAAAGAAAACTGTCAAGTGTCAACCCATCCCTGTAAGTGGGCCCTATCTCTGCAAATTAGTCGTTTGATCCAACGCAGTTCATGATCAATGCCTAGTAATGACATAAAATGTCATTCTTCCTTGATCTTTCCGTTCTCTCTTCTTATCAAAGACTGCCAAACTTAAAATATTCTGTGGTGTGGCCTAACTCCTGCCAAAGAGAGCTGCTTGTACAACACCCTTGAGACCTCTGCACTTAGTGGGCATGCAATGGAAAAAATGCTCAATGGTTCCATCTTCATCCCTGGATTATGTACATGGGACAACCTCGCATCATCCAATGTCTCTTGTACATCTCTGTTACTAGCTGTTCTTTTTCTAGACACCACAAGACAATCCTGATAGAGGTGAGCTGCATTTCCAGGCAGCTTTGTGAGGACTCCACTTCTCCAAGGAGCTTTTATGAAGAGTGTTTTTGACCGGTAAGATGCCTTTTGAATGTTCGTCTGACTCAGATCTTAGATGTCCTCCTTCTAGCAGCTGCAACATACCCTTCCAACTAGCACAATATATACTTTCTTGCAATTCATTTTCACAAGTTATTCTTGGAAACCTCTATCAGAGTACCATGACTACCCATGAGAAAAGCCGGAATGCTCACCAAGACACTTTTGAGAAGTGTTAAACGACCTCTAAAGGTTATTTGTTCTTCCAACCTTTTAAACTCGTGTCTACCTTATCAAAATTGCCACTTTGTGTTCTTTGGTTTGCTCATGAAGTCACAAGGTATTTGGTTAGTTAAATTTGCTACTTGGCAATTTATCAAGGAAAAGAAACCAATTCCTCCTCTATCATTATTAAGTGAACTCTTCATGAAACTAATTCTAAGGCCAAGCTCTAAATGAGTCATTTGTTCTCTACATGCTCCATAAAACATTAAAATATTATCAAAATATTGAAGGCTTGATATCTTGATATCCATACCCCCGATCCTCCATCCCTTCAACCATCCTTTGCCACAACACACATATAGAATAGCACCTTATCCCCATGTGAAAAGTAAAGTGGCGAAAGTGGCTCTCCTTGTCTTATGTCTATTCCATAAGACCTCCTGAGGTGCCATTAACTAGTTTCCAGTTACCAGAATATTCTTCTGCTTACCCATCCATTTCTATGGAAAAAACATGAGCCTTGAAATGTCCCAAAATAAATCTCCAGCTCATGTTATGAAAAGCTTTTTTCAAACTAGCTTGCATATCGCCCTTTTCTTTTTCATCTTGCATACTCTGAGACACATTTCTGTGCTGATATAAACTCGTCCTTGAGACTTCTATTACCGAAAAAAGTAGTTTGAGATGGATGAATAAATCTATCAATCACCTTCAGAAGTCACTACACTAACACATTCGTGATGATTTTCAAGTTGACATCTTGTGTACCTTGGATCTTTGAGATTATGAAAATGAAAGAGCAATTGCTGGAATCACAAGTACCTTCTTCCCAAAACACACTCAACTTAAAAGTAGTTTGAGATGGATGAATAAATCTATCAAACACCTTCAGAAGTCGCTACAGTAACACCTTCGTGATAATTTTCATGTCGATATCCTCTGCACCTTGGATCTTTGAGATTAGGAAATTGAAAGAGCAATTGATGGAATCACAAGTCCCTTCTTCCCGAAACACACTCAAACTTATCTTCTAGGTGCATGTGCCATAAATCATCCTTTGAGAGATAAATTGAGAAATAAATTCATTTGTGGTAGGGTGGGTAGCATCAATTAACGATTAAATGAAAATGAATCGTGTTTGTCCATGTTAAAAGTAGACCTTCAGGTGCAACTGTAGGAAAGGGAGAGTTACTTGTTGCTTGAGTTAAAAGGAGTAACAGAGGTCCTACAATTACATGGTTAGTGTTAGAGATTAGTCTTACATTGGGAAATTACAAAATAGTCATAGGCCTCATATTATCCTGGATAACTTCATTTATTCTCAATTGGTTTAGAGTTTGATGTTTGGTTTTACATGGCACTACTCCAAATCAGGTACAAGTGGGGGCAAATGATCTTTCTACCCCAACTTGTGTAACCCAAAAGATGACCAGTGAATAATCTAGGACCTCTCCACTTGTTAGCCGGATGTCCAGTTTAATAGTTATAAGTAGTGAAAGAGGATGTAGACTTATAATTTAGTATACGTTGTAGTGCTAGATGGAAATGAATGGAGAGAAAGGATTCATGTGGCTAACCAGCATAGTGGCATTAAGGCTTGATTGTTGTTTGGTAAAAGCTCTGTAATATTAACATTTATGACAGGTTCGCTACCGTTTATATGGAGAATGGGAAAAGGAGGATGACCAGTTACCAGTTCTTCTTGCTTCAAGGCAGATTGCAAAGGTGATCCATTTTTTATATTTTTGTGTAGTTTTTCTTCAGATATGTCTGCACCATGTTGACATACATGTTGAAAGTAAAAAGCTGATTCACGGATTTCCTTCTCAGGGAATCTATGAGATCATGGAATTTCGTTTACTCACTTTAAATTGGAATCTGATTCCCCTCTTTTTCATGCTAGGATTGGAAATCTTATTTTTTATGTACTATTAATGTGATACTTAATCTTGTTTATTATAAAAATATAAAGTAGGGTTTGGTTTTTGTGCATATCAAACTAAGTGCCATGCTATTATTACTCATGTATTTTATACTTTTCATATGTCAGTACTACTTGTCTATTTGTTTTTCTGTGTGCCTTCCCTTTTCAGCATACCTTATCTTTTCAGCTTGAGACTAGAAGGATATTGAAGCGACTTGCCAAGGAAAATCTAAAACAAAAGGGTCGTATGGTTGCCAAATTAGCTCATGCTAATCCCATGACTGTACTCCGCACAATTGTTCACCAGGTATTACTTCAGCTAATTATGAACTTGACTAGGAATGTTTTTAGTTAATGCTCCTGTTTTATGCTTATACTTGGTTGTAGATTGAGGCGTACAAAGATATGATCACGCCTGTTGTAGATGCCTTCAAATATCTGACACAGGTAAGACTTCTGTTTGTTAGTTTTAGCTTTGGCTGACTTTTTTCATTTCATGGTTTACGTTTTCAACAACTAATGCATGGTTATGGATTTTTTTTTGTTCCTAATGCTTTTCTGCTCTTCTTATAACCAACTTCTGTATAACGTTTGTAATCTGAATGCCATAGTTTTGAACTTGCTAGGTTTTGTTTGTTTCATTCAACTTATATATATTTTCTCTTTCCATTACTTTACCTTAATATCATTCTCCCTCTCTTGCAGTTGGAATATGACATTCTAGAATATGTTGTGATTGAACGTTTAGCCCAAGGTGGACGTGAAAAGCTAAAAGATGATGGTCTTAATCTATCTGATTGGCTACAATCACTTGCCTCATTTTGGGGTCACCTGTATGTTGCAGCCTCTTTGTCTAATTGTTTCATGCACTTTGTTCACTGTTACTTGATAAACCTTGTTTTTAGTTTTCACTTGCGTCCAAAGTGTTCTATACACTCTGGACAACTCAACCAAATTTTTTTGCGTAATCCTTGTTCAGATTTACATTGCCGTGTTGGTGACAAGAATGGATGATAAGGTAGTGTTTTTTTGAGAATTTGTTGTAAGGCAGTTAACAGTAGTTGTAATGCACATGCTAGAGGTTAGTGTAAAGAAATGAGTTGGTCTATGAAAAGGGCAAGTATAAATGCTGCTCATAGAAATGAAACGCCATTTCAATATGAAAGTATGTTTTTGGTAATTCTATTACAGATGCCTAATGGGTATGAATGAAGATGAGTCTAAGAGAAAATGCATACCATCAATGATATTGAAACACTTGTAATTAAAACTGTCTCAATTAAGTATTGTTAGATGTTTTAGTGTTATATGGGTTAATTGGATATCTATATATTAGATATTCCTTTATATATATGTAACTTTCATCATCAATAATAAAAAAAAAGGAGAGAAAGAAGAGGATACCCTAGCTGTCCTCTTTAGACCCTTTTTCCGTCACTAGCACCCCCTACCTTAAGGCCTCCACCTCCGTCGACTGGCAGCCTATGCGACTCTTCTATCGTCATTGGTCATTTTCGACGTCTCCTGTGGTTTGGTAGTCTCGCCTATGTTCTTTCTCAACATGATGTAGGCTATCAAAGATCTTTCTACTTTCTTTGTGCATGGTTATGTATTGTTTATGTTTTTCTTGTGTTCTTAGATCGTGATTGTGTGTTTGGGAGGTTGATTGTGCTTATTTGTTGCCATTTGTCTATAAATCATGTTTGTTTGTGTCGTTTTCTGCTACTATCCGCTTTAGAGTAGACCATGTTTACTACTTTTTTTTGGTGATCTACAACTTCTTCTTCCATGTCTTGAGATGTGTTAGTGAAGAATTTGAGCAAAACGTTCATTAGACTTAATGGATAAAACTATCTTCTATGGTTTCATGCCTTTGGGATTTTTCTTAGTGTCTATCGGAAGATCTGGTAACTCATGATCCCCTTGATGTCAAGGATGTTGCTTATGAGGATTGGCTTGTTGACGATTGTGCAGTGATTTCTTGGCTTGTAAATAACATGAAGGAGAGCATTTTTAGAGACATCATGATGTTTAAGTTAGTTAAGAAAATTTGAGACACCTTGACGAGCACTTATGATCAAGAGAAAATTATTTCCAAGATCTACATGATTTATGAGTAGGTTTTCACCTTTCATCAGGTCGATTGCTCAATATAGGATTACTTAATCAATTTTTGTACACTTGTGGATGAGTTGGAGATTTATTATCCCTTGTAGTTGATATCTCCAACATGCGAGAGTCTCATAAGGAGCTTGTTGTTGCTATTTTCCTATGTGGCTTCAACCTAGAGTTGGGTATATAGATACTTAGATAGATCTTTGATGTCAAGGATGTTGCTTATGAGGATTGGCTTGCTGACGATTGTGTAGTGATTTCTTGGCTTGTAAATAACATGAAGGAGAGCATTTTTAGAGACATCATGATGTTTAAGTTAGTCAAGAAAATTTGAGACACCTTGACAAGCACTTATGATCAAGAGAAAATTATTTCCAAGATCTACAAGATTTATGAGTAGGCTTTCACTTTTCATCTGGTCGATTGCTCAGTATAGGATTACTTAATCAGTTTTTGTACACTTGTGGACATGGTTCTAAATGTCGATTTCGTGTCGGACTTCGATAAGTTGAAAAATAGACACGTGTTGGAGAAATATCGATATGTCGGAATCGTGTCGGTGGAAACACGGTAAAAAAAATTTACATTTGTTTAGAAAACTTCCATTTTGATATCGTGTCGGAGTCATGTCGGTAAATTGAAAATAAGACACGTGTCGGAGAAATTTCGGTGACATGCGTAGACATTTAGTACCATGCTTGTGGATGAGTTGGAGATTTATTATCCCCTGTAGTTGATATCTCCACGATGCGAGAGTCTCATAAGGAGCTTGTTGTTGCTATTTTCCTATGTGGCTTCAACCTAGAGTTGGGTATATAGATACTTAGATAGATCTTTGATGTTGAGTCAATTCCATTCCTAAAACCTGCCTTTTCTAGAGTACTGTGGATATCTACTGTTACCCCAGTTATTATTTTTGATTTATTGCGATAGCAGGTAGCCCATTCTCATGGCCATGGTCGAGGTTGTGGTGGTTATTCTACAGGAGGAGGACGATACTGTTGTGAGTATTGTGACAAGTTTGGTCATAGATTAAGTTTGGTAAGCCACAATAAACATCTTCGGCTTATACTACTATAAAGACATCTTTTACTGTGCCATCCACTGATTAGTCTCCTTAGGTTGACTATGAAAATTTTTCGCAGTTGCAGGTTAACCAGTCCTTTACTACAATATCACTTGCTTCCATATAAGGTACAAGTGTCTTACTAGCTTCTAGAGATGGTTCTTGGATTATAGGCTTGAGTGTCTTTTCCCACATGTCTGGTATATATGATTTCTCTATCCATTTTTCTCAATGTTCATTCTATTTCTTTGGCTAATAATCGTACTTATTCTGTATTTGGAGAAGGTATTTTTCATGCCTCCTCTCACAATACTCTTGACAAAGTTCTGTATCAGATTTTCCTGTGAACCTTGCTTCCATTAATTTCATTACCAAATAGTTGTATGATTTTGTATTCTTTTTTTTCCTTTCCATTGTACCACCTTTCAAGCTTTACAAACGAAGACAAGGATTGGTTTGGGTCGTGAGTATGGACATGGCGTGTACCTACTGATTCGTAATGAGATACGTTGGGGATTAACATTTCTTGTGTCCATATAGCAGTCACTTTGCCATGGCATTATCGTTTTGGTCATCTATTTTACTACAAGCTTCAACCGACATTAGTTTAGTTTTCTATTAGTTCTTTTGATTGTGAGTTATGCTAGTTAAGTAAGCATCATCGTGTTATTTATAGGTGTCTACGTTTTATTACTAGTTAGAGTCTGTTTGAGTTAGTTCATTGTGATATTTAAGGTCTTGTTAAAGTTTCATTTGTGTTAGGTCACAAGTATTACATCGTTTTTTGTTGATGACTACTTTAAAGCGTCTTAGGTTTATATTATTAAAGATCGTGTTCATGTTCTTGATGTTGTTAAAAGGTTTTTTGTTAAAATAATAAATCAATTTTTTATGAGTCTAAAAAATTTTCTCACTGATAATACTCTTGAGTTTTTTTAAGTTGGTCTTTAAGTTTATTGTGCTTCTTTGAGTGTTCTTCGTCGGACTACTTACTCCCATGCATAGGCATATTCTAGATGTTACTTGTCTATTATGTTGCAGATGAATGTTCCTAAATACTAATGGTCTAATGCTGCTTTTATAACATCTTATCTTATAAATAAGACACCTTCTACTCTTCTTGGTGGTGAGGTACCTCTTAATAAGTGCCTGCAACCTAAGATAGAGTCTTTTTCCTTGCTTCTTAGAGTTTTTGGATGTGTGATTTTTGTTTAGATCTGTTACTAGATCTTGATAAGTTGTCTTTTTGATCTATCAAGTGTGTTTTTGTTGGTTCTTTTAGGACTCCAAGAGGGTGTCGTTGTTTTCATTTTCTTAGTAGACATTACATTGTTTCTGCAAATGTTACATTTTTTGAGTTTAAACTTTACTTTGACTTTGTTGATTCTTTTTTAGAGAGTGTGCCTTTGCTTACATCTTTTGAGGAGTTTGTCTTAGTTGATGATAATTCTACCATTGTAGAACAAAATTTGGCTTGTCTTTTGCAGGTTTAATGCCGTTGTCAATAGCCACCTCAGCCACTTTAGGCTCAATCATCCTTAATTACGTCTGTGGATCCACCTAGCTCTGACTTTGATGTTACCTATAATCATCTCACTTTCTTTTTATAATTTTGTTTTGTCCATTTCCTCTGAGTCTATTCTTAGGAACTATTAAGAAGCATTTATCGTTCCTTATTGGAAGGCGACTATTGATGAAGAAATGGAAGCATTGGTGTCTCATGACACTTGAGACTTGGTTGTTCGTCTTATAGAAACCAACATAGTTACTTGTAGATGGGTATTTATCGTCAAACACAAGTCAAATAGGTCTGTCATAGGTACAAGGTTTGTTTGGTTGCTCGTGGTTTTACACAAATATATGAGATTGACTATGCAGAGACATTTTCACTAGCGACTCGCTTTAACTCTATATGGGTTTTGTTGTTAATTGTCATAAATCAATCATGGGAGTTTTACTAGCTTGATATCAATTAGGTCTTCTTTTATGGTAATTTATCTGATTAGGTGGAACAACTTTCGAGGCATGTTGCTTAGGGAGAGAATCGTATCTTCTTACTTGGGAAGGCTATCTTTGGTTTTAAGCAAAGTTCACGAGCATGGTTTGAGAAATTCAACAAGGTTGTCACAAAGATGTTTTGTGGATCATTCTGTTTGAGGACAACCAGGGATTATGTTATTTTAGTAGTATATGTTGATAGTATTTTGTTGACAGGTAGTGACTCATTAGGGATCAGTGAGACTAAGAAGTATCTCAAGACACAATTTGTTACCAAGGACATGGGAAAGGTTAAGTATTTTCTAGGCATTGAGTTTACCTATGCTAGAGACATGATGATATTGTTTCAGAGGAAGCATGCATTAGATCTTCTTTAAGAGACTGGGTTTATGAGTTGTAAACCCAAAGGTACTCCTATAGATTAGAGTCTTGCTTTCTGGGACAGTTTTCTGAGCTTCTTGTGGACTATAATTAGTATAAATATCTTAATTGGAAAATTGATTTACTTGATTGTTACTTGTTTAGATATTTCATATGCTGTAGGACTACTTAGTCAGTTTATGCATGAACCTAGAATGGTTCATTGGTAGGAAGTCTTGTGAGTTCTGGCTTACATTAAGGGTGTTCTTGGGAAAGACTTTATTTATAGGAAGAATGATCATTTACAGATTGAGTCCTATTTAAATTCTGATTATGTAGGAAATAGAGGAGATAGAAAGTTCACATCGGGCTATTGTACATATGTTGGAGGCAATCGTGTCACTTGGCGAAGTAAGAAATAGGATGTGGTGTCTAGACTTAGTATTGAAGTTGAATATCACTCCATAACATAGACAGCATGTGAGATGATGTGTGGCTTAGGTCTTTATTGATAGAGTTTAGTTTTTCTATGGATGTTTCATGATTGTGCATTGTGATAACTAAATTGCTATATTCGTTGTAAATAATTTAATTTTTCATGAACACAAAAAACATTTTGAGGTGGATTGTCATTATGTGCGTGATATGGTAATGAATGGAGTAATTTTTACCCTGTACACCGAGTCTTCAAAGCAGTTAGTTGATATCTTACTAAAAGACTAGTTGTTGGTGTGTTTAGTTTACTTCGTAACAAGTTGGACTTGATTGATATCTATACTCGAGCTTGGGGGAAGTGTTAGATGTTTTAGTGTTATATGGATTATTAGATATTTATATAGTGGATACTCCTCTTTACATGTGTAAGTCTCATCATCAATAATATATGACTCTTGTTTTACTACATAACAAGTACCATTGACATAACTAAAGACCAAACAAGGAAGATAAAAACAAATGCATATCAAGCTACCTGTGGCTTATGGATGTAATATTCCTGTTGAGATACAATTAGTCAATCTCATCCCTCAAGAGTATATTGCATTTATTATTTGACTTTAACTTGAGCGGATGTCTGTATCTTTGTTAAAAATTTCTAGGTTCACTGTACTGAAGTGGTAAGATAATGCTTCTTTCAAGCGGTCTCAAAGGTCACACCATTTTTTCCAGATGTTTTGGGCTAACAGCTACATAGTTCAAAGTTAAAATCAAAAGTCTTACATAATTGTATAAAAATAAAGAATATAGCTCAGCTTATGTTGATGCATCTATGCACATCCTTATCTGCTTTTCGGAACGGTCAGAAGTCAGAACCATTAGTTCACGGATAATGGAATGAATGCATCACCAGCCCTTCTCCAATGAAGATGACGTTACCGACAAGTAATGGAAGAAACATTGTGAGAAAGTAATTGTTAAAGAATGAATTTGAACAATTAGAAGTTTCATATCCTTCAGTGCTGTCGTCATGCTGTATATTTATTGTTATTTAAATTTTGTTCCTTTGCTTTCAAATCTGAACATCTGATATGACAAGGAAGCAATATGTATTTAAGTTTTTCCCTCAGAAAAACATGTAGGTAAGTTTTTCTTGTGACAACGTTCCTTCATGTGTTGATCCCATGATTTAAAAGAAAAGAAAATGATAACCTTCCATCTGTTACAACTAATATGTATGTATTATGATATTTCATTTTTTCTTAATCATTCACTACTACCTGTTCCTGTTCTTACAGTTTTTCCACCGTTTTTTTCCTTATTTTGGATCAATCAATAGAAAAAGAAACATACGCACGTCATGTTAATACTTACTGTGGAAATTAAGATATCTGTTTTGGCTCAGCATCTCTACGTATCTGGGCTATTGAATGTTTTTAACCTTCTACTTTGAAAATCTTTTGCTTGGGTGCTTCAATAAATATCTTCTGCCATGCAATCTTTACTTGGAAAAACTTAAAGTATCCTACTTCCTACATATTTCCCTTGGAACTACTTTTTCTTTCTCTGTTTCATTTCTCATTTGAGTTATTCGGGTGGTTCTGGAAATCATGGAATTTATTTCAATCTGAAGTCATGTTGATGACTATTACCTATCGAGGATTTAGTCTTCTGGTCAAGGCTCATATGTAGCTGATTTTTTTTTTCAAAGGAAGTAAGGGCCCGTTGGGATGTGAAATATCACCATGGTTTTGGTCATTGGTCTTGTCCATAATCATGTTTATCTAACTGCACAAGTTTAAAGAAAAGGAGTCCCTGTTAGGTTAAATTTAAACCCAGTAAGTAAAACTTGTTTTATTGCCTAAAACAGGTTTTAGTTAATAATAGCCAATGTTTTAAATGTCGATTTCGTATCGGACTTCAGAAAGCTGAAAAATAAATATGTGTTTGTAAAATATCGGTATATCGGTATCGTGTCGGTGGAAACATAGTAAAAAAAACCCACATTTGTTTAAAAAACTTTTATGTCGATGTCGTGTCGAAGTTGTGTCGGTAATTGAAAATAAGACACGTGTCGGTGAAATTTTGGTGACACTCGTCGACATTTGATACTATGATAATAGCTAAAAGCTCTTTTTAATCAAACAAAGCTCCTTTGAACTCGCATGACTTATTTTGTTATTTTTCCTCTTTTCAGGAAATTTTTTCTTTTTGTTGGAGTGCATATTGAAGAACTATTCTTTAACTCCATGTCTTTGTACCCATCTCTATTGCCATTTCTACGTTCCTTTCTTTGAGCACCGAAGTCAGCCAAAAGATCCACACAATTGCCACCAACCAGACCTTGTTTCAACTTCTTTTTCATGATGGGGGTTACCTCGATCTTGAAGGAAATTGACATTGTTGCAATGGCTGATCTCATCAGGATAGGCAAAAGATTATTGTTCCTCGTGTACATGTTAAAGTAGATATGGGAACTCAATGTGTTTAAAGCTAATGAAGGATTTTGTTAAAGCTAATGGAAGATTTTGTTAAAGCTTGATTCAATCGAAGATTGAGAATGGGTTTTGTTTAAGCTTTGATTTTAGAAAATGATTAGTTCGACATGTGTTAAAATGTGTGGTCCAAGGCATTTTGGAGACTGGAAATAGAATGTGATGTTTATTTGTTTAACCTGAAGGAGGATGTGTAAATAATTCTGTAGTTAGTACTTGTATATATATTTAGTACTTCTACATGTATTCCCCCGTAGAATTAGTATTCGTTTCGTAATGATACACACACACACACACAAAAACAAACAAACATGTAATGTAGTTTAAATCTAGTTTTACTTAAATGTATTTTGTCCTTGAGGCACATCAGGTAAACCGAGGTTGTACCAACCTTGGTTTGAAAATTTAGTTTTTTCCAAACAGGCTCTAAGTGATTTCATGGGTCTTTTTATTTGAAATCGCGTTGAGTGATGTAAGAATTATTAACATAAGTAAAATGAAAGAGCAAAGATGATTTTTTTCTGAAAAGAAAAGAAAGTGTCGGAGCTTGTAGGAAATTATCCTTTTTTATTTTGAATTAAATTTAACCTACCAATCGAAGAATGGCACTCTAATTTGTGTGGATGCATTAAATGCTGCAATTAGTTGGGCTATTCAACTCCAGTAGTTTAGCCATGTCTGACCAGTTGTAGCCTAGTGGATCAATTAAATGTGCCCACTTGCCCACCTGTCAAGGGTATCTAGTAGAGCCTTTAGGTATGATCTTTGCCATGGCTGCTGAATTCAGTACTTTCTCAAATTGATTTAGTAATGTTGTGCTTTACATATGCATCATTTCCCCACTGAAGCAATTTACTGCCAGAGACATTTTAAAATTTCTCTTGCACGATACATACCTATTCTTATTACATTGTGTTTTATTACTGATTGCCTAAATTTTTGGGGAGTCATAACAGAACATGAGTGTAGATTTTGTTCCTGATGTTCTTCAAATGATTGATTCCTAAAAATGTTAAGGATTTAAATTTATGTCAGATTTGTTGCCGTAGGTTCAATCTCATTATCTCCTTTTCACTGTCTTTAGTAGCTTGCTTCTGAATTTGACTTGGAATTAAATGTTAACATCTCTCCTCTTGTTTTCCTTATTTAAAAGTTGATTTCTGATGCCTTAGAATAAGCTTTATTTTCTTTTTTTGCTTAAGTCTTTTGGCATGAGTTAGATTCCATTAATATGTGCAATGGAATGCAGAGCATCTATCTTTTTGCTCTCTCTCTGTCTCTCCTTATCAAAAATTGATTTCTGTTATGCCATGTTTTTTCAAGTACTTGGTTAATGTCACAGATGCAAAAAATATCCTTCAATGGAATTGAGAGGCCTTTTTCAGTACCTCGTTAACCAGTTAAAAAAGGGGACTGGAATTGAGCTTGTTCTATTACAGGTATACCAATTATATTAGCTCAGGTTCTTTTTTATTTTTTACTTTTTAAAGTTGTGTCATGAATTCTAAGCAACAAAACAATACAGGAGCTTATTGAACACATGGCAAATATTCAGTATACAGAAAGCATGACTGAAGAACAATTGGATGCAATGGCTGGAAGTGAGGCACTGCGGTATCAGGCTTTTGGAATGACTAAAAACAACAAGGTTCATTTTGTTTGAGTTACATTAGTCCTCTTATGCTATTTATAGTAATAGTTATTTTGCTAGTTTAATTACGTCTTCTGTGCTATAAGTTCTTTGTCTGGTGCGAAAGTGCGTTCTTCTTGGTTTTGTGCATTATAAAATTCCTAGTAGTTTTCTTGTCAAATCAATGTTTCTTTTATTCCATTACCATTTCAATTTATAAGCCTAAGGTGTAACTTGGAATTTTATTTAATATTTGGAAATATTAATTGTTGGTTGCAGACCATATTGAAGTCAACCAACAGGTTAAGAGATTCGTTACTTCCTAAAGATGAGCCAAAGCTGGCAATTCCTCTCCTTTTGCTGATAGCACAGCATCGTTCCATGTGAGTCTTGAAAAAAAAATCTACAATAATAGAATTGTGCTATGATTATCTTTAAGAAAAAGATGGTTTCTGTTATATTGAAGTACAGATCTCATGCTGATAATTATAGCACAGTATTGCTTCATGTTTTTTTTATTTTACTTTAAAAAAGGAACCTTTACTGCTTCCACTGACGGTCATCTATATTTTGTTTTTGAATGCTTCAGGGTTGTCATAAATGCTGATGTACCACACATCAAGATGGTCAGTGAGCAGTTTGATAGATGCCATGGTGCACTACTCCACTACGTGGATTTTCTTTCTAGTGCATTGATGCCTACTACAAAATATGCTCAGCTGATTCCTACTTTAGATGATTTAGTTCACAAATACCACCTTGATCCAGAGGTAAGATTATAGATGTCTGTTTCTTTTGGCTTGGGACTCACAAGTTTTGTCATTAGTGGTTTCCATGAATTTTTTCATTCCAAGGCACTTTGGAGGTTCTTCTTTAGTTGACTCAAGCTTCGAAGGTGCTGCTTAGTAATTATGTTTCATTTTATTCAGGTTGCATTTTTAATATATCGTCCTGTTATGAGACTTTTCAAGTGTTCAAGTAGGCCTGAGATTTTGTGGCCCCTTGACAGTGGTGATGAAGCCAGTATGCAAAATGAGGACATTGGAACTTTGCTCTCAGCCCATAACCTTATTTTTGATCTTGGTCAACCCCGGAAGCCTATTATGTAAGCAGTATATTATATTTATATATCTTGTTACTCCCTTTTTGTATCTTTTATTTAATATTTATAGTTAGATTCCTAACTGGTGATATGGCTATTCTATATGTAAGTCATGTTATTTATTGTTATTGATGGGTATACACCTGCTGATTATAAATATATAGACTGCATATTCACATCTTTTGTGTTGTCCATAAATTTTCTCCTAATATGCCCTATTTTTGCATGATCTTCATGTTTTTGTTTGACGAGTTCCTGATACATGCAGGTGGTCTGACCTTCTTAATACTGTCCATACCATGCTTCCTATAAAAGCTTGGAATAGCCTCTCCCCTGATCTTTATGCTACATTTTGGGGTTTGTCACTTTATGATCTTTATGTTCCTAGAAATCGCTATACCACAGAGATTGGCAAGCAGCATGATGCTTTGAAAGCCTTAGAAGAGCTTTCGGACAACTCAAGTTCAGCAATCACAAAACGTAAAAAGGAGAAAGAAAGGATCCAAGAGTTGCTGGATAAATTGTCTAGTGAACTTCAAAAGCATGAACAACATGTTGCGTCTGTTCGTCGAAGGCTTACTTATGAAAAAGATAAGTGGTTGAGTTCTTGTCTTGATACATTGAAGATCAACATGGAGTTTTTTCAGCGTTGTATCTTCCCTCGCTGTATTTTCAGCATGCCTGATGCGGTGTACTGTGCCATGTTTGTACAAACTTTACATTCACTGGGCACACCATATTTTAATACTGTCAACCACATCGACATTCTTATTTGCAAGACATTACAGCCAATGATTTGTTGCTGCACTGAGTATGAGGCTGGTCGACTTGGAAGATTCTTGTATGAGACATTAAAGATGGTGTATCATTGGAAGGTAATATGCAGTAAACCATGACTGTTATAATTATGACATGTTTGCTGTTCACCATAAATGAAAGCTTGATTTTGGTCTACAGCCATGATTCTGTCTCAAGACCTATTTATACTAATTCATGGATCATGATATATTTTGGTGCACTCACAAGCCTTGAGTTAACCCAAGCCATGTTTAGTCTAATAGGTGTGCTCCCTCTTTGTTGTCAAACCTTAAAGCACTAGAAGATTCTCATAGTCGAGTTCTAATGGTTTTGCATTCATTTTTCTGGACCTTTTGGCTTGCAAGCAATAAACTATAATAGGATTTGCAGCAACAACCCTGGCACCAATCTTTTGATAGGATTTGCATTTTACAATAAAACATGGACTGAACTTGTCTAAGGTAGGCTTAGTAACGAAGTTTTGTCCTTGGTGCATGCCTAGGAAACCAGGATCCATTAACCATGTCTGGAAAATGTTTTGGTAGACTCAGGGCTTATGTGGTGTTTACTTTGTCTTTTCTACAAAATGATAATGCTTAGATCATTGGTTTGTTTTTTCTTCTAAATATATTGGAGAAACTAAACCTTCAAATTTTTTAACAGAGTGATGAATCCATCTATGAACGTGAATGTGGAAATATGCCAGGTTTTGCAGTTTATTACAGATTCCCAAACAGTCAGCGGGTAACATTTAGCCAGTTTGTTAAAGTAAGCTTCTTCCCTTTGCAGCAAATGATAAATATGATTTCTTACTTTCACATCCTTGTTATGTACTAATGTATTTTAGGTTTTATAGTAGATTAAAAGTGTAGAATACAATTTGGAGTCAAATGGGTGCAACTTAGTAGTTAT
Organism: Posidonia australis; assembly: GCA_024699735.1. Classification (NCBI taxonomy): domain Eukaryota; kingdom Viridiplantae; phylum Streptophyta; class Magnoliopsida; order Alismatales; family Posidoniaceae; genus Posidonia; species Posidonia australis. The sequence continues at coordinate 25,134 of JAMKQA010031564.1, forward strand.
AGCAACCTTGCATCTACATTTTTAATTCAAGTGGACTCTTTTTTTGGGAGAATTACCAGATAAACATTGTTGTTGACAAGTGAGAGAATATACAATGGTTTTTAAAATGTTGTAGTCCTTATTCTTTATCGATCGTCGACGCTTAGTAGGAAGGTTATGCGTTGATCAAGGTTTGAAATGTCGGTTTCGTGTTGTATCTTGGTAAGTTGAAAAACCAACACGTGTCGGTGAAATATCAGTGTATCAGTGGAAACACAGTAAAAAAATTACTTTTATTCACAAAATTACTATATCGGTGTTGTGTCAGTAAGTTGAAAAATTGAATTTCGACACAGGTCAACACTTAGTACCATGGTGTTGATAACACTGGACGGAAGTAGATGCTCCTCGGGTATGTGTGGGGAAAGTAGTTTATAGTGGTGTAACACACTTCACCCTGCAACTAATCCGGTTCTTCACTTCTTTATATGGGTTTTACGTATTGCTTATCAATTTTCCTTTATCTTGGAGTTTCTGAAACAATGATAATTGCAATGAGTAACATAACAATGAAGAATATGTTTTTCAAACTTACCAAGAACTTCAAGGGTGGTTGTTGCAATTTCAACCAACATAAATTAAGTATATGTTAATTTCTTTATGACTCAAATGCTACCATGTGAAGTGTTTGCCTGTTTTACCATTAAAAAAAAGTCTTTAGTGGTCTTATTCTTGTCACTAATATGAAATTGGAAATGTCACCTTGTGGTCATTCTCATCAAAGCCATTAACATATCCTCTCATGGTTAGGGGTGTAAATGGTTAGAATACGAATTAGATATACCCTTAAACATATTCACATTAGTTTAAAATGTTTGAATACAAATATGAATACTATTGAGATTAGAGAGAATCGTAATCTATTGAGAGAAGTAGTTACATATGTATAGACTATACGTAAACTAATATCCATTTACCAATGTAACTTATAACATTAAACAATACTAGATCTACACTTCTCTTCAATTGGAACATATATATTAGTCATCTCCAGCTTGTTACAAAGAAATTAAAAAAACACATACACTTATTCCTTTGATGAAGACTGCTAGTTGCTCAGATGATGGAATGTATAGAGTAGAGTTGATTCTTCTAATCACAACATCTATAGATAGTCGACCTTAATTTGCTTTGTCTATCAATGGAATGCTGAATTATGAGTAATATAGATAGTTGTTTGGTTGTCACATTACATAGATATTGGAATCTTTATCATGAAATCAAGCTCTGTTAACAAAGATCTTATTTAGGGTGTAAACAGATAGGATATGGTACGGATATGTGTATTACCATATCTGTATGAATTTTCAAAATATGGATATGGATATCTTACGGGTAGGAAAATTACATATCTATATCATCAAAAAATGGATACTGATAAAGTTGGATATAAAAATGGATATGATAATTTGTACATTACATAATTAATTAAATCATTAATAAGATTTTCATATATTTATATATTTTAAGTTATTCAGTATATATAAAATAAATATAATATATATATGTATATATATATATATATATATATATATCAATAATAAAAATAAATTAGAAATAATGATAGATTAGACTTATCTTTTCCAAAAAGAGATGAAGTTATAAATCTAAATCTTCATATTTTACTTCTTTAAATGTACAATTTATTAATGAGTAATAAAAAATTATCATGTTTTGTAACATATTTTGTTAATTAAAGTTAGTAAAATCCTATAAATGACAAAGTAAAATTCTTGTAAATTAGATAAATAATTTTTGAAAAGAAAAACATCAAGAAGCAAACTTACAAATGACAAAGTCCTAATTTACAAAGAATTATTAGAATATTTGTATCAAAAATCAAAATACTTGTTGGATGACTTCATGACATGTCATAGAGTGTTGTAACATGGAAACTCAACATACAGTCCAAGGGAAAGAGAATAGGTCTAGGGTTATTTAAGTTTTTAACGTTAAATATTTAATATATATCTATATACATATAAGGAGAGGGTCTAAGGACAATGTTTAAAATCACGTGTTATAGTTTAAAAATTAAAATGTAATTCATACTTCTTAATCTACATTATCTGTTTTAGATATAAGCTAAAATTTATATCAGTTAGATATTCCTAATATGTATATCTATTCATATACAAATTCAATAGTTTTAAAGTAAGAATCACTAGAATTTTAAGTTATAAGTTTCAAAATCACAATTTAATCTACGGATATTAATATACATTATTTAGGTATACACTAAAATCTATATCATTTAAAAATTCATAACATATAAATCTATTCATACAAATTCAATGGTTCTCTTTGAGCTATAATAAATACACGTTAAATTCAATACTTAGGAATTTTAAAATTATTATTTTTTTAATATACAAGCATTTTAAATAGTTTTAATCATATCTAGTGGTTTAGATTTTAATCTAATAGTTAGATGTTTGAGATATAAAAAGTTGTCTATATATATATACAGATATTCGTAAATTATCCGTATCTGTATTCGTTGAAAATTCAAAAGATGTATCCATATCTGCTAAGGATCGGATACGGATATCCATATTTGCTCATAAATGGATACGTATATAGATTTTTTTACGGATATACTGTATCTATTTGCACTGTTCGATCTTAGTCATACTATCTCACAAGTAATTTGAGTTGTAGAATAGTATTTTTTTACATATTTTACTTATACATTTTGCGTTTTGCTTCATGAAGCATCAAGATTGCCTTCTACATTGATTAAGTAACCTTAAATGGACTTTTTGTCCCCATTATCACAAGTATAGTTAGAGTTTGAGTAGGTTTTAACTTCGAGATGTCTCCTTAATGTGTACTAATACATTAATGTATTAGTATACAAGACCTTTGCTAGGGTCCCTTTAATGTATACTAATACACACACTGCTGCTTTTCAATGGGTCATCTTAGGCTCGTGCATAAATTTTTTAAGTAATCCCATAACATAAGAAATATTTGGACATGTTATAGTCAAATGGATAAGTTTCTCGACCAATCGTCTATATCGTCCAATATCTATAAAGACTTTTGAGGTGTTATCCCAAAATTCTAGATTTTGATCTATAAGAATCTTTTCTAGTTTGCATCCTAAAAGTCCAGTCTCTTAGAGAAGATCGAGTGTATACTTTCTTTCTGATAGAGTCATCTTGTTTTTTGTCATATATGAACTCAATTTCTAGAAAATATCTTGACTTCCTCATGTCTTTTGTAACAAAATACCTCTTCAAGTACTCTTTCATTTCCATGATTCTGATGGCGTCACTACCTGTGAAACAAATTTCATGAATATATACTACGAGGATAGCACCACTTTTGCTCTGCCTTCTGATGGACATTGAATGATTGACAGTACATCATTGAAATCCATTATCCATGACAATCATACTGAATTTTTTAAACTAGAGTCTTCTTGAGAAGACATTATATTCTTTTCTTGAACAACATACTCAAGAGATTGTTCCATAAGTATCTGATCAAATCACCATATAGAAACACATTTTGACATCCAGTAGACATAACTTTCATAATTGATTGATGGCGACAGAGAGCAACACACGAATAGAGTTCAGTGTAGCAACAGGTGAGTAGGTTTCTTCATAATCTACCCAAAGTGTCTGAGTGAAGCTACAGGCAACAAGGCGAGCTTTGTAGTGATCCATTGCACCATCTAGGTTATACTTGATGGTGTAGACTCATTGACATCTAGTTACATTAGTCCCAATTGGGCGAGAAATAAAGTCCCATGTACCACGTGATGATAGAGTTTGCATTTCCACATCTATTGCTTCTTTCCATCGAGGAACAAGAATTATCTTTTCGTAGTTCTTAGGAGTAGACTCAGACAAAATAGACAGTGCATACTGATGAAATGATGGATTAAGACGATCATAGGAAACAAAATTAGAAATAGGATCTGTAGTAGTAGATTGTTTACTTTTTTGAAGAACAATAGAGTCTTGAAGTTTTGAGGAAGACGGATTTGCAGACGGTTGTGGTGGCTCTATAGGAGGTTGATGATTCTCCTGCTGGTAGTGTTGATAGACCTGCAAAGGACGTGCGGGGGCTTTTATAACAGCATGTAGATTATGTATCATGAGAGAATCCTCAATAGGAGAAAGTATAGGAATACTTCTAGGACATGGGTCATTGGAGTTAAAGAAGGGTTGAAATTCAAAGAAGGTAACATCGACTAAACATGGTACCATTTAGTAGCAAGGTGATGACACATGTACCATTTTTGAGTCTTAGAATACCCCACAAATATACATTTAATGGAACCAGATGAGAGTTTGTCAAGGCTTAGAGAAAGATCTTGTACAAAGCAGTGCATCCAAGTACTTTAGGAGGTAAACGAAACAAGAGTGTATTAGGACACAATCTTGTAAGGTTAGGGTCACACCATGAGCAACAGAGGACACAGTCTTGTGTTAGGACATAGTCTTGTAAGGGGTAAAGTCACACCAAGAGTCGCAAATAGATAGCCATAAAAACAACATTAGACCACAAATAAGGGTGTATTAGGACACAGTCTTGTAAGGGATACAGTCACACCAAGAGCAGCAAAGGGTGTATTAGGACACAATCTTGTAAAGGGTAGAGCCACACCAAGAGTAGCTGAGGACATTCTATTTATAAGATAGATAGTCTTAAGAACAACATTAGACCACTTTTTAGGGACTTTCATCTACAACATAATGGTGTGAGCAACATCGAGTGTATGTGTTAGCAACATCATTCTGTTGGGATGTACGAGAACATGTAGTTTGATGTAAAATTTTCAAGGAGGCACAATAAATTTAAATATCTTTTTGAATAAACTCTAAAGGATTGTTAGTACGAAACATTTTAAAAGATGTAGAAAATTAATTTATAATTTTATCAAAGAACTTTTTGATAACATCAAGAGCATGTATTCTGTCCTTGTGAAGATACACCCATGAAACATGCAAATAATTATCGATGAAAACAATTTAATAATGATAACTAGAGACAGAGAAGACACAAGTAGGACCTTAAAGGCCTAAATATCATAATAAACCAACTCAAATAAAACTTAATTAGTGTAGATAGAAGGACGTTAGTTGGTAGTATGATGATGCTTACCCAACTGTCATGACTCATAATCAAAAGATTCGACTGAAACTTAAGGAAAAGGCACTTGAAGTTTGTGATGAGAGGAGTGACCCAGACGATAGTGTCATACAATGGATGGCTTTGTAGAGGATATGGAAGACGCTAAGCTTTGAGGTATTTCATCACGAATTAGTAGGTAAACATCACGACCACGCTCACGGTACAAATCAATTCTCTTCTTTGTTTGTAAATCCTTGAAAGGTACAAGGAAAAGGGAAAAAGGTTACACAACAATATAAGACTTTAGTGATGGCATGGATGGAGAGTAAATTAATAGGAAAGTCAGAGATATGAGGAACTTTATCAAGAGTGAGTTGGGAAGAGATTTGAACAGTCCCTTCCCTAGAGACATTACACTGAGAACTATTAACAATAGAAATAAAATGAATATTAGATACGTTGGATAAATGGGTAGATAAGTCATGAATATCTGACATATGTGTAGAATAGACACCTGAATCTATAATCTAAGAATTGTTCTTCGAAGCTAAATTGATACTTATACTTGAGGTAGTAGCATGAGAAGTAGTGGGAAGGGGTTGGTTTGCTTGTAACTAATGAAATTTGTCATACTTCACCTGAGGGATGGTAACATTAGAAAAAGACTGATCACCAGAAACATACTCTATGGTAGCATCTTAAGCCTAGTTAGGTCAATTGAGCTTGTCCTAATAGTTGTTAGAGGTGTGGTTAAGACTTACCACAACAATCGTGCTTGCGAATGCCATATCCTCCCACCTTGAAGAATGGCCTTAGCCACGTATACGACTAAGATCCCTTGAGGAAACTATCATGGCAGATAGATCTGGCATAGAGATGGGCACACTAGTAGAAACACGTAACGCATGTGTGAACATGGAGGATAGAGATGGAACCATATTAGCATCAAGAACATGACCACGAATTTGGGAGGCAACATCTAGACGAAGCCTAAAGAGAAACTTGGCAGCAACCAAACCATTACGATATTCCTTGAAGGTCTTGGATCAGTGTTGATTGATGAGAAATCATATTTGAACAAATCTAGATATGAATAATCTTTGGATATTCTTTGAATATCAAATATGAATGAAATTAGATATGAAAATTAAAAAAATCATATTTGAAGAAATCTAGATACGAATAATTTTTTAATATTCTTCAAATATTGAATACAAATGAAATCGGATATGGATAAAATTCAGATATGTAAAAAAATGAATACTAATAGAGTGTAGTATTAGAATAGTAATAAACCCGATGAAATATAGGTATAATAATTTATAAACTATAAATCCACAAGATTAGTATTAATTTTTATAAAATATAAACTTAAAAATATCTCATAAATAATAAATCTACAAACTACAATAACTACAAATAGGATACAAATGGAGCCAATGTGGAGGACATGTCCTTTACCATATTCATATAGATTACTAATACTTTTTAATATGATAATTGATTTCCCTATCTAAGATGAAATATGAGTGATAATAATCAAATATCAAGTGAACACATGATGAAGTAAACAAAAATCAATCATGGATATGCTTTTAAATATGTAAATAAATTAATATAATAATAATAATAATAATAATATGTTCTAATTACAAATATCTGAACAATAATATTTTTTATTTTATATTATTACAATAAGTTAATAATAACGTAATAAATATTTTAGATGTATTTTTCTAACATGTATGTGTCATTGGTGTAGTGGCTAAGGTCTTTGTTTGAGTAGAAATATCATTTGTTCAAATTACATGTGTAACACATTTTTGATAAAATAATAAAAATATAAAATCCGAATATTCATATTAGTATCCAGAAATTATAGCAACATTTGAATTCGTATTCATCTTTGGAAAATTTTACAAACCATTATTCGTATTCGTATCTGGCCGGATACATAAAAAAACATTTTTGTATTTGGGAAAATCCGGATTCGGTCAGAATATCTTGGATCCAAATCTGGATTCGGTCTCTGAAGGTGGATCTGCCAAATAACTTTTTCTCCATCATTTCACCATTTTTGAGTTGTTCTTACATGTTCGTTGTTTAATATGAATCTGTGTTCTTGAAGGTACACATTAAGTGGAGTACACGAATAACAAAGTTATTCATCCAGTGTTTAGAGTCCACTGAATACATGGAAATCAGGAATGCCCTTATCACCCTGGCAAAAATATCAAGTGTCTTTCCGGTTACAAGGAGAAGCGGTATTAATCTTGAGAAACGGGTACTCCGATCCTTCATTCCACTGTACATGCATATGCTACCTTGCCTCTGTTTAAATTTAGAATTTTTCAGAATGCGATCAATGTTACAGGTAGCTAAAATAAAGTTGGATGACAGAGAAGATCTAAAGGTCTTGGCTACTGGTGTTGCTGCTGCCTTGGCTGCTCGCAAGGTGATTATCAAGATGAATGTGCTGATTTTGATACATTATTGTTTAAATAATTTCTTTTCTCTTATTCTTCCTTCCATAACTTTTCCACATTGGATTTCCAGTCTTCATGGGTTTCTGAGGAAGAATTTGGAATGGGCTATATCGAGCCCAAACCTGCAGCTTCCCCTGCAAAATTAGCTGGAAACTCTATCAACCTGCAAAATGGTTCTTTGGCTAATCCATCAAGTGAGTTTGCTGTGGTGAAAAATAGCACCACAACAGCTCAGGTTGTGATTTCATCATATACTTTGAGAGATCAGTCACCACGGACAAAACATACCGATGGAAGAGGGGATCGAACTGAATCTGAGATACCATCATCACAAAGAGTAAGGGGAGGCCTGGTCACAAGTAACTCTGAAATATCATCTTCTACAAATGTACCGCCTAGTACCTCCAAGACTGGGAGTCAAAAAAATGTGAATGACATTGCAAAAGCCCCACTTGAAGAATCTTCTACTAAGGCAACTCCAAAAGCTACTACTGAACCTGAGGTATGATGTTGTTTCATAGTCCCTCTTGTTGCTTTTTTCTCTCTTGTTGCTCAGGTTGTGGCTACACTGTTAAATATTCAATTCAGAAACAGTTTAGTAACATCTCTCTGTGCAGTTGGATTTTCTTTAATATATTTTGCTCATTCTTTTTGGCCAATCTTTGTTTTATAAGTCTTTGCCAATTCACTATCTTTGAGCTTGTTTATTTGACAGCAATCCTGTGAGCATAGACTTCGTCTATAATCTTTATGGACAAGATGTAAACAATTTAGCATACCCTCTATTCCTCTATAATGGTAAGAATTGTAGAGTGCCTTAAAGAAGTTTTTGTAAATGAGATGAGGATGCAAAGATGGATGAGTGGATTATTTTTAGAAATAAATTAAGAAATAAATTAAGTTGTAATAGGCTTGTGGTAGCACCAAATGAGGATAAAATGAGAGAGAACCATCTTGAGCAGTGTGTCCCTGTTGGAAGAAGACTTGTAGGTGTCTATAAAAGAGGAAATATAATCATGATAATCATGATGTTGTTAGTTAAAAGAGGTAGAGAAAGGCTTGCGTTGATAAATAGTGAAAAACATATTAAGCTTGCATAGTTTGATAGAAGATGCAGGGATGTAAATAACAGAGAAAACGGATTTATGTTGCTGACCCCACAGTGGGTTTAAAGCATGGTGGTTGTTTATTTGAAGCTCATCTCCATAATAATTAAAATTGATCTAGAATTATCGAGATTCTGAGAAATTTGATGTAGATCAGATCTTTGATTTGCATGTCTTCTCATCCTCAATACTTGTTGACTACTACAAACTTCAGTTAAAACCTGTTTCTTCATAATTAACCAACTGAAAAGCTTATTTTTTGCAGGCAATAATCTCTAAAACCATCTACTAATTTGATTGATGCTTTGACTATCTTATACAAACCCACTACAGAGACAGCCCCAATTTGTCATGGTAGACTATCCTCATGTATCAAAACCAGCTACAGGTTGAGGGCCTAACCGTAAATGAGAAAGAAGGATTGAGAATTTTCACTAGGATCTCATCCATCAATGGTGGGATATGGGTTTTAAGGTTTACTGGATCTTGCCATCAGCTGAGGATATATGTAAAATTTGGAACCCATACCCTACTGTTGATGGACGAGATCCCAGTGAATTATTATGTAACTGATGCTGAAGAGTTTTTGCGTTGTTCATCACTGTAGCCCAAAAAGGAGAAGTAGAGGAGGCAGCTGAACCAGTGCATGTTGAGAAGTGCCACCATCACTTGAACATGAGTTTGGTGTTAAACTTTGGAAGTTCTTCATCCCAAGATTCTTAGCTCCTTAAGTTGACTAACCTCCTCCAAACACGACAAATGTGTCCTTTTGTTCACTCTTTGATTAAACCATCTCCTTAACAGTGCTTTAACACGATCTAAGAATGCGTTTGTAGTGAAAAGGTAGACACAGAAGTGAAACAAATTGTGGACTTGTAGCCACACTGTTCAGCATCACCAACCTATCTCCTTAGCATTTGTTCATTCGTTGATCAAAGCAATCTCTTTATCACTTCTTCATTGGGAACCAAGTATCCTTTTGGAGGAAAAAAGGAAGACATAGAGAAGAGAAGAGGGCTGTAAGTACATTGTTCACCATCGCCAACCTATTTCCTCTGCTAGGGTCTCTACTGCCCCATCAACGATTTTGCTAATCTATTTTGTTTAATAGGAAGCTTTGTCTGAGAATCTAGGCCTATTTAAATGCAAAGAAAGACTTCAACAAGATAATGGCAAAATTTCCATTTTGCACCCCCATGATATTAGTCACCACATGTACTTCTGCAGTCCAAGATATGAGCTGCCACATCTACATTTGCACTTGATAATATGAGTTGCCAGATCTACATCATTATCATCCACTTTAGCTCCTATAATTGTATTATGGTAACATATTATAGAAAGAATATTCACCAACAAACTGAAATAAAATGGTGAAAGAGGATCTCCTTGAGGAATTTTTCCTCAGACTCAGTAGAGCCAGTAACTAATATTATTAGTCCCTGTCACGTTTTGAATGCATCAAGCCATCTAATAGGGAAACCGTAATAAGCCAGATACCTCTAAAAAACCTCCAATCCACATTACCAAAAACTTAGTGAGAGTCTTTTTTGCACAAAATTTATTTCTTTCCTAACCTGTGATAATCATGAAGATGCTAGTGAGCCACCACATGCCAACTAGTATAGGATTTTTCTTTCAAAAAAGTGGAATGTGAATCCAACAAATTCTTTGACATCACTTTTGAGCTGATTTGTAAACCCTTTAATGATAATCAAGGTTGTTGACCATGGCACAAAAAAAAGGATTATTTTTTGGAGTAAATGTATACATGTATCATAGTTTATATCCGTTGTTCTAAGCTTCCAAAGATTTCTTTTAAAAATCTAACATGCTTATGAAGTAATTATAGTGTCAAATAACTAAATAGCTCAAATATGTCAATAAAACTTGTTTCCATCATGGTTTCAATTAAGATTATGATGAATTTTAAAGATTAGGTGCTCGGCTTGATCCAAGGCAGGGTCAATGCTTCCAAGGCAAGGTCAAGGCGCCCAATTTTTTGTAAAATTTTTCTAGGCAACGTGGGCACCTTGTTGTCTAGCTGTTGCCTGCCTCCTATGCACCACTTTAACAATTATGCTGATAATTTTCATTACTCTATTCATCAAGCTGATGGGTTGGGTTTCACTGATATCTTATGCCCCTCCAAATTTTGGTTAAAATTTTTTATGAATAATTATATGCCTCAATACATGCAGTGGGCTCCCAAATTGCCCATCACTGTGTTTCAAAAACGTGGAAATATACAGCGCAAAAGTCTATGAGGCCGTGGGATTTCTCCTCTGTTCTTTTGATGGCATGTGGTCTTTGTTTTCTTGGAAGTAATTGCAAAGAGAGGCACAATTCATTTGTGGGAGTCTAGGAAGAACATTTTCATCCCATGTGAGGCACAATCAGTATCTTGTTTTTGGAAAAAGATTGACAGATGCTAAAGTATTTACAATAGTATTCTCTTGAACTATTCCCCTTGTGACCTTGGTTCGAGTAATGTAGTTAGTGCCTCTTCTCTGATTTGCACATTGGTGGAAAGAACTATGTTGTTATCATCCAAGCGAAGCTAAACTACTATTGATCTTTGCTTGGTTCGATTTCTTTCAATGCAACATTCTCCTCTAGTTGGTTTTTCGATGTTAGACATTTTTGATGATCGTCATCAGAAAGTGGTGGATATTTCGTCCTGGAGAATCAAGGGCATCCATGCCATCTTTTGAAAAAGCTTTCAACAACCATGCTTTCTCCTACTAGGGTGGACATATCATTAGGTTATTATAATTGTACTTCATAGTATGTCCACATATTCATATTCAACATGTGAACTTCATCCTTTTCTATTAGTCTGTTCAAAATATATTTATGTTGGTATATGGGCTGGAGAGTTCAGTTACGTCCATCTCAAGCTTGCGTATCATATTGATGTAATTGTTATACCTTGGGATTTGTGTTTGTTTGAGAAATATACTTGATTTTTTTTTTTTTCAGCCTGTCCTTTAAATTTGATTTTGATGTGTTGCACTTTCAATTATTAATAGTTATTTGAGTTGCATACCTGTGTAATGTTTGTCTTGTGAAGTTAATGTATTCAGTGTGAAATTTACGATGCTTGCAAATAAGCCTTTGTGTTTTCTATGGTTTGGTGTGGTAGGTGGTTTTTTTGTGTGTTAACAAATGCTGTTTCTCATTATAGACAAGATCAAAACGTTCTGCACAGTCTACTCTTTCAAAACAACAAAGAGCTGAGATAGTAAAGGATGACGCTAAAACAGCAAAATCCGGTAGCAGGAGTGCCGGTCAATTATCTGCTGCAAGTGGTGAAAGAGAGTTCTGGTCTCATTCTTCAGAGGGTAGGCAAGGTGGAGCTTCTTCTGTTCCTTCCAATGGCAATGCTGCTTTGGCTGTTGATTTGCACAGTAGCTTGCCAAATGCAGAAACTGGAGCTTTGAGGCCAGTTGACTCAAGGCTTCTTAGTGGAAAAGATACTGATAATATTGATGTCCCTGAAATTTCAAGAACCACCTTATCTCGTGCATCACATCCTACAATTCACGATGATTTTTCGTCTTCTACAAGGGGTTCAGATAAACAACAAAAGAGATGTGGAACAGATGAGCAAGATAGAGTTATTAAACGTCGTAAGGGAGACAATGAACCAAAGGATAGCCACCTTTTGGATCATGAGAGGCCTGGATCTGAAGAACAAATTAGAAATAAGCCTGCAGAAAAGTTCATCGACAAGCCAAAGGATAAGAATAGTGAAAGATATGACAAAGATCACCGAGAAAAAATTGATCGCAGTGAAAAAACACGCATGGATGATATTCTTGATAAAAATAGAGATAGATCAATTGAAAGATATGGAAGAGAGCGTTCTGTTGAAAGACTGCAAGAAAGAGGAGACAGAGGTTCGGATCGAACAGTTGACAAAAGTCGAGATGACAGAAGAGATGAAAGAAACAAGCTTCGGCACAGTGAAACATCTTCAGATAAGCCTCATCTTGATGAGCGTTTTCATGGACAGGGTTTGCCTCCGCCGCCCCCATTTTTACCGACAAGTTTTGTTCCACAATCTGTTGGTGCCAGTCGTAGAGATGAAGATGCTGATAGAAGGGTGAGTAACACCAGACACTCACAGAGGCTTTCACCAAGACATGATGATAAAGAACGCCGGCATTCAGAGGAAATTCTATTAGCTTCTCAAGATGAGGCAAAGCGCAGAAGAGAGGATGACTTTCGAGAGAGGAAGCATGAGGAACGGGATGGCTCATCAATGAAGGTACAACTGCATAATATGTTGCCTCTCCCCTCTGATAATAATTGGAAATTCCCTCCTACATGTTACAAATATTCTTTCTTTTTATAATAGGAAAATTTTCTGATGTGGCCCGTGTGGTCGGACCACACCGGAAAAGTTCTCTTTTATGATATGTTGCCCTCCCCTCTGTCATAATCAGAAATTGCCGTATCTTAATTGTTACAGCTTGTTTTTTCTTATTATAATTTGCCTCTCCCCTCTGACAATAGTTAGAAATTGTTTTCTCCTAAATGTTACAACCACCATGTTTCTTTTTATTTTAGCTTCGCCGTCAATTAAACGACTTTGTATTGAGATCCTTTTTTTATTCATGTACTTTATCTTTCTTCTAGTAATGTTGTCTCTTTATTCATTGAGATTGGTGTGGGCCTGTCTGTGTTTATGTGCGAACTAAAAAATGTTTTTTTGGTGTATATTTTGAAACAATCTACTTCTTTATACAAAAATGTCACAAACATGAATCTGAAGTTATTGGTGTTTGAGCTTGTAATGGATGTTTATATCTATAATACTTTGGTGGCATCCCATCTTTTGGCTACAAAAAGAAAAGAATGCCAAGTAGTGGGCAAGTTCTCCATGGTTTGGAATATAGAAAATCATTAAAGATGGAGTGTACTGTAATTACAGGAGTTTGGAAGTGTCAGCTATTATTTCAGAATACATTTGCAAATACTTCTGAAAGCAATGCAATGGTATTTTCTATCTTTTACACATTAAAATTTCGCTAAAATCTCATATTTTTCGTCCTATGTCTGTCATATTGATGAAGTCTAGATATTGTGTATTCCTCCCCATCTTCTTCTCATCCTTGATCATAATAAGAATATGAGAAAGAGAATTAGAGCAGCTAGAACTCATGGAGCGATCCTTGAGTGGCTTGGGAGAGGGAATGGGGTCTTGTCCCTCAAACCTTCCCTTGAGACAACTGCATCCTATAGGTCGCGATCTCTTCCCTAAAGTTTTGATGGGGTCTAAAATCCAATTAAGCTCTCTCATTTATTTTTTGAACTACTAGATTGTATTTTGTACCCTAAGCTCCAAGTAGAATCGTGGTTAGGCAGGAGTTCCATGTAGTGCCCTTGCATTTCATGTAGAAGTTTCTATATTCTGTTGCCACATTAGGATTTCTCCTATTTAAATTAAATAGGATTTCTCCTTTTTAATTTTTGAACTTCTAGATTGTAGGTTGTTGTATAGTAAGCTCCAAGTTGAACCATAATTAGCGAGGAGATTCATATAGGTTCATGTACAGTTATTCTGTTTTGGTGGATCTGATTGGCGATAGCTATAGAGAGCTCAAATATCAATCTTATATTGTTTTTTTTTCCTTTGGCAAATTTTTCCTTTAAACACATTGGAGTAGTTTCTCTCCTCTCTTCTTTGTTCATCTCAAAAATTGTCTTACATTTGGAACTAGAAAGTGTGCTTATTTTAACCTGTAACTATTATGTTTGAAAGTTTTACATTTGAAGATCCTGTTGGGTTGCTTGCCATTAACATTTTCACCTGAAATAGTGTTGTATTTTAGAAATGAAATTGGAGTTAAAGGAGCAGTAGGCAATCTACGTGTTTCTTTGTCATGTGTAATGGACATGCTTTCTTAATGATGTTTGCAGGGAGATGACAGAGAAAGGGAGAAAGGGGGGCTTACAAAGGACGATATGGATGCTACTGCTGCATCAAAGAGGCGGAAAATCAAAAGAGAATTGCCCTCCAATGAAGCTGGTAGAGAATACTCACCTGTGGCTCCGCCATCACATTCACCTATTCCTTTGGGAATTCCTCAACCTCTCGATGGAAGAGAAAGGGACAGGAAAGGGGGCATGGTGCAACACCGAGGTCCTTACATGGAAGAAACAACATCAAGGGTCCATGGAAAAGAAGCAAGCAAGATCCCACGCCGTGAGAGCGATCAGTATCCTTTTGTGAAATAAAGTTTTTGTTTTTAATTGTTCTTTTAAGTTATCTTCTCTAATAACACTAAAAATAGAGCCACAACTTCGTCCTTGCACTTATCAATAATAGTTTCAACATCAAGAAGGTTTCGCAATTATTAACTTGCATTCAAAAGCTTAAATGGAATCTCCCAAAGAAAGTTTGAAATAGGAATTTTCTTTTAATAAAAGCTCTGCATCCATTGGGATTCAAACACACAATCCCCAATTGGAGTAATAATCAGGCATAGAATAAGCTAATTTTGAAATTATCAACCTTGCTGTTAATGAGTTCTGTAATTTGAGAAAACGATTTATTACTCTAAAATTTAATGCATTCCTAATTCTGCTGTAGTTCTTTTTGTTAGTGTAATTCATTTCTGTGTTACATATTGTAATAACTTATATATTATTTCTACATGTTTATCCCCCCCTAATTCTTTTTTCCTAATAAATCATATCTTCATGCCTAGATGCATCGTCCTTGACTTGTTAAAATCAGAATATTAGAACGAGATTGGGAAGAAGAGAAGCGACTCAGAACAGAAGCAAAAAGAAAACATCGCAAATGAGTCTTGAAAGGTAGTCTGAACAAGCTATTCATATCCTCAGAGACCAGACCCTCTGATTACAATGTACCCGTCCCCAAAAATTTTGCTCGCCAAGAACTTAAGAAGAAACGCTGCATGATGTCACTGACTGGTACCAGCTGCGACAGTTTATTTCTATTTCTGTGCATTGTTTTGCAGCAACCATATGTGATCTGCTGCTGATACCCCATGTTTTCGGTGCCTTCAGGTTTGGGAATAGATGTGCTTAAGTTTATTTGGATGTTGGGGGATTGAAAAAGAGCATCGTGTGCTAAAAATGGTTGTATAATTTCGTTGGTACATGATTCGTCCTTTGTATCGCCGAGGTTCTTGAGGAATCCACGCTGTGCACGATCAGCTTGTTTTCTAATTGAAATATTGTTACTGAAAGGGGTAGGCTGTATGTAATCATCGTTATCATTGCTGGTGGTACCTTGCACATAATTTTCTCATGATGTTGCCTACTGTGATGTTATTTTGCTTAAAGTTGAAAGTATTCTCTCCATCATCCTTATATTGAAAGTATAGTTATAGTAATAAAACTGGTAATGTGCAAATTTGGTAATTTTATCAGAGTTCAAGACTAATACTCTGGCATGAATTGTAGCGTTCCTTGTTTTTGCCTTTAAGAATAAAACATGTAACGAAAAGAGGCGGTGGTGGAAAGTTAAATATCACTAACTAGTGATTCTATATTAGCTCAAGTCGCGAGTGTAATGAGCCTTGGTCAAAGACTTTGTCTTAGTCAAGACTTTGTCAAAGAGCACCAGTCAGGAAAAAATTTTAACTTTCTAGGGGGCTCAACTGCACCAAATGGGTTCATGATGTCTGAACCTGAGTCCACCATCGATTATAAAATTATAACATGATTTCACTGAGAAGATATAGTTTATAGAATTCCACTGTAAGATATCATCCTCAAGACAGAGATTCAAGTTAGACAAAATGTCGGAAAGAAGGTCTGCCTGATCCTGAACCTTTCTATTAAGTGTTTGTAAATGAGGGTTAGCAAATAAATTCCCAAAATCAACTTTGAAGGTCTCAATTGTCTTGAGAAGAGAGGCCTTCTTATTTTTAGCCAATAGGAAAATGTCAGGGAGAAGATTTTTAAGTCTTACCCTATTCCACCATTTGCTTTTCCAGAAGATTATGCTACATCCATTCTGAACTTGAAGGCTGGTACAGCAGTTGACTAAATTATGACATACTTTCAGTTCCTGTCATAATGGTGAGGATCTATCTAAGGATGTGTTTAGAAGGGCTCTAGGCCAATTCCTAGCAAAGTATCTTACTTTAAGAAGTTCTTTTCACTTGAGAGAGTAAGTAGTGGAGAGTAGCTGCCAGAGCAATTTTGATTTAAGAGCCACATTAAAGTTTTTAATATTAAGAATTCCCCAGCCATATTGATGCTTTGGCCTATAAAGTGTATCCCATTTAACCAGATGTCCAATGGTGGAGGAGGAGGAATAGGATTTCCAAAGAAATCTGGATCTGTATTTATCAATGTCTTTGACAACCTTTGTAGGGATGTGTAGCACAGATAGATAATTGATGGGTATGGCTGAGAGGACAGAGTTAACTAGAGTTAGTTTACCTCCAAGAGACAACTGTTTTGCCTTCCAAAAAGATAGTTTTTTTGAGATTTTTTCAATGACTGGAGACCAGTCATTGAAGGTAGCCCTCCTACAGTGGAGGGGAAGTCCCAAATATTTTATAAGCAAAAGAGAAGTGTTACAACCCAAAATTTGGGAAGATGTAGTGATAAGTGAATTTGGTACCCCTATGCGAGTGAGGGAGGACTTATGAAAGTTAATTTTCAACCCAGAACAGTGCTGAAAGCAACTCAAAATCCTCTTGATATTGATTATGTTAGCCTCATAAGCAGACAAAAATAAGATAGTGTCATCTGCATACTGAATGTTTACTATATTAGAACCACCATTAGGGAATTGGATACCAGAAATCAGCTTAGACTCCACAGCAAGAGAGATCATTCTATTCAGAATGTGTGTAACTGTGATAAAAAGAATAGGTGACAGGGGGTCACCTTACCTAAGCCCATTGGAGGAAGGGAATAATCCTTTGGGAGAACCATTTAGTAAAATGGAAAATCTAGCATGAGTAATACACATTTTTATCCAATTGATCCATATAGGTCCACAGCCTAAACTAGAGAGAGAATCCAATAGAAAATCCCATTGAACATTGTCAAAAGCCTTCTCAAAATCTAATTTCAGGATATAACCAGGAGTGCCAGTTACCTTCATGAAGTGTAATGTTTCCTGAGCTACCAGGAAGCAATCTCCAATGTGTCTTCCTGGAATGAAGGCACATTGGGAGTTGTCAATAATTTTATCTAAGGCAGGGGAAAGTCTGGAGACCAAGGTTTTAGTAATAATTTTATATAAGCTATTTAGCAAACTAATAGGTCTGAAATCTTTAATGCGATGTGCCCCTTCTAGCTTAGGGATAAGAGTGATGAAAGTTTGATTAATTGGTTGAAGGAAATCTGTTTCTGAGGAAAGAAACAAATGATTAAAAACCTCTAAGATATCATCTTTGAGAATGTTCCAGAATTGTTGAAAGAAGAATATTGGAAAACCATCAGGTCTTGGGACCTTATCTCCAGGTAGGAGCAACAAGTTCCTGTGAATCTCCTCCAAGGAGAAGGCAGCTTCCAATACTGGGGGATGTTGAATTTTGGTGGGGATTAAGGAATCCCAATCCATTTCAGAACTAGCTCTAGTAGGCTTTTTGAATAGTCTGGTGAAGTGATTCTCTAACTCCTTGGCAATGGTGGAATGAGAGAAGGTAGTGTTTTCCCCTATCTTAAGAGAGTGAATAGCATTGATTCTTCTTCTACTATTAACCATATTGTGAAAGAAAGATGTGTTTAAGTCCCCTGTCTTTAACCATTGAATTCTAGACTTTTGTTTCTAGTATTCCTCTTGTTCTTGGAGTAGAGAGTAATGTTCTGATTAGAGATATCTTTTCTCAGACAACATGTCTGTGGTGAGCTGATGTAATTCATCTAGAGAATCTAAATGAGCAATTCGAGACTCAATAAAAGGTAATCTGCTACTTCTAATCTTTTTGACTAACCTAATTTAATCAATGATCTGCTTCGTAAGCTGTTTGAGCCTATATGCGAATTTAGTTACAGGAGAGGAAGAGGTGCAGATGTTAGTGGATCTGTACCAAGCGGCTTCTATAAAAGGTCTGAACCCCTCAAAAAGAAGCTAGGATTTATAAAATTTAAATGAGGTGGGCCCCTAGTCTAGAGAAGTGGAGTAAAGAGAGATAGGTATATGATCAGAGACTACTCTGGTCAGACCCAAACAGAAAGAGTTGGGAAACGAATTTGCCCAGTCCATGGAAACAAGGAATCTATCCAGTTTTACCATGGTAGGGGGCACTTGCATATTTGACCAAGTGTGTTTTGAATTTTTAGGAGAGAAATCCACTAGGAAATGGCAATCAATAAAGGCATTGAATTGTCTCATAATAGATGAGATGCCGCACCTAGTGGAGTGTTCATGTAAATATCTGGTGAGGTTAAAGTCTCCCCCAATAACCTAATAAGAGTTCACTTTATGGCTTACAAAACCTAATTCCTCAAGGACATTAGGGGTCTGAATTGGGTCACAGGGACCATAGACCCCTGTAAGCCACCTATTCAAACCATCTGAAAGGCTAGTGAAATTAATAGAGAGGTAGTGAGTGGTAGATATTGAATTCAACAACTTTAAAAATCTATCATTCTACCCAATAAGAAGACCCCTAGAGGCCCCCATAGTGGGAATAAAGGACCATTGATTTAAAAGGCCTCCTCCTAACTGTCTGAAGGCATATGTGGTAAAGGTCTCTAATTTGGTTTTACTAATGATAATGACATGGCATTTGTTAGTTTTGATAAGGTTACTAATAGCCCATTTTTTCCCACTGGAACCCAGGCCTCTAATGTTCCATGCATTATTGATCACAAATTGGGAGGAGAAAGAGAGAGAGAATCTAAATTCTCAGCCAAATTGGAGACAATATTTAAATCAATGTGAGGTAGTTCCTGTTCCCCTCTAACAAAATTAAGAAATTTCTTAACCTCAACTGTGGATTTTAAAGAAATTCCAATAATACTACAGAAAGCAATGAATTGATCATAGGACTCTTAATTGAGAGTATCATTAAGAAGATTAGATTCACTATCAGTATTATCCACAGCAACTGAATCAGAAGATAAAGACGCAGAAAGGCATGTGTCAGAAGCAAGCATAGTAGATGCAAGAGCAGGAGCATCAGTAATACCTGGGGGGAAGGTTGGAGTTGGGGGTTGTGTCTCAAACGCAACTTCAGCAGGGCCACTGACGTCATCTTTCTCCAAGCAATCATAGACTGCAAGAACCTTTTTGAACTTAGCCAGAGATAGGTTGCGAGCCTTAATTTCAGACTCGACAAATATAGAGGTTTCATCTCCTATATGCAGAGGCTCGGAAGAAGGAGTGTGGGGGTAAGAATGCCTAGAGAATTCATGGCCTACCTCCGAGGCAGAGGGAGGAGTAGGTAGAATGCCTGCAGAGGAAGAACCAGGTAGAAAGGCAGGGCTAGTAGAACATGTCCAGACATTTTTGCCACCCCTAGAGGACTTGTTTCCCTTTCCACCCGTCCAACCACTATTAGTCTTAAAGGATTTGCGAGTGGGGTTAAGACCAAAGGGACCAGATGTAGAGGGGCTAGTTTTTGCAGGCCAGGTAGGGAAAGGGCCAGAGGAAGCAGGTGTGGAGGTAGCACTGGTGGCACATAAGTCCCAGCTTCTACGGAACTTAATGGGGTAAACATGCTTACCAAAGGCGAAAAAGCGGCAGTCAGGGATATCCTTTCCCAGATGAATCTTAACCCTAACCCTAGAGTAACCCAGGGACTTAGCCGAGTCCATGGTAAGGTCAACCTCTAAAAGTTCTGCAAACCCAGAGAGCATGTGATGAAAGACATCTGTATTCCAAAGGTGATGAGGAATACACTCAAGTCGAAGGCAAACCCCTTCATCCTTCAGCATTAACACTGCGTTCGAGTTTGGTGACCATGGAGTGAAGGAGGCGGAGATCATTTGAAGGGACGCTCCAAACTGGTTAAGGCAATCATTTCTACTCTGAGGGGAGGGAAAGACTAACAAGAATTTACCAGAAGAAAAATCTTAAACCTCAACCTCGGACGAGCAAGGCCAGTAACTACTAATATGTTCTACAATGGACTCCTTAGTGAGTTGTGAGGAGTGGGATGTAACAATAGCACTCCGCGAGAGCACAAGATAATGATCACAAACCGCTGCAGTGGGAGAAAGAATAATTGGGAAATGCGGCGACAGACCAGCCATGACAGAAAACTTTGAGGAGGAGTCTTGCGAGGCCTGAAAGAATTTGCATATGGCCACAGAATGAGAAGAAGAGTTACAACAAAAATAAGTCCCTGAGTATTTACATTTATTAGCCTGATGGCCCTGGAGTTGTCCATTTTTTTGTCTTCTTAAATATTTTGATCAAAGATAAAACAATCATTTTAATTATTTGCATGCATACCGTTGTCCTTACGTAATGGATATATTTTGTGTATTTATCCATTAACTCAATCCTTGACTTCGATATGCATAGTTTCATTTAACCTTTTTATTTGATTTTTTGGCCATTAATTATTGATCAATTCTATTGAACCATTCTATCATTTTCTCAATTTTTTTGTCATCTTGAATTTTATCAAAGATATAATTATTTTAATATAACTAACTACTTGTGATTATGTCGACGAATGACTTTGCATGATGATGCAAGAGGCTCAAACACACGAATTGAGAAGGCCATGACGAAATGGTGAATCTAAGGAAATTCATTAAATTCGAAAATACTAAAACAAAAGCAAAAGAAAAGGATGAAGAAATGGAGTCGTCACTTGATTTATTTGAAATCGAAGGACGAGGAAAATCAAATATTAGAAAATGTGGTAAAATAATGCTAGTATGTAAATGCGATGCTTCATGTCAATGGATGTGGCATATTGATCATTGTATGTCAAAGAAAGGGTAAGGATTTCTGTTACGCTTAAGAAAGATGTTAAGCACCTCCATTTGTCTGACGAATCGGTCTTTCTTGGCTAAGTCCACTCGCATATGTGGTCAATGTTAATGTATGCTTACTCCTTAATTAATGACTAAAGATGAATGATCGATGTCATACCAATGCGAATGAAACACGTGGGGTGTAAAACAATGCAATTTAATATTCAACCACGTTAAACGTGTTCTGAATCAAGGTACTGGTGCATATGTATTGTATTGATACAATCAACTAGGGAAGTACGCAAGATTATCGTGTATGGTCCATAGAACTCTATATAGTAAGCATTCTCATCCTAATGGCTGAATGCTGGATGCTGAAACACACGTAAAATCCATGTAACCCAAGCGAAATCGCACAGATGAGCAGAAATCGTGCGATGTCAAATGCCATGCAAGAGTGCAGATAAAACATGTGAGAAAACAGATCAGAGAGCCAGGAAACTAGAATGCATACAAGATGTGCTTAGCTCTATGATCTGTCTTGAATTTGATGACCCACATTGGCCAACCATGGTTGCTAGCCACCCTGGTGACTCGCAATTGCTAATCGTGTTGGGTAGTCGCGCTATCAACCTCAACTAGAAGTTTTGCAGAATAGACAGCAAGTTCTGTCATCGCACCAAACAGAATGCAAACGATGCAAATCACCAATGTAATACATGGGAAGCATGTATGAACAATGAAGAATAAATCTAGATGATAAATGTGAATCATGAATGCATGCATGCTTCTTCCCGTCTCGCTCATTCATCGTTGGGCTCCATTGGTGCCGACAGCCATGAACTTAGGCTGCAAGCTCCAAAGGGCCGTTCTAACATCATCGGAGGGTTTAGGAAGCATGAGGATAGAGGAGGAAGAAATGCAGATGAGGAGGAAAGCGAATGCAGCCCCTCCTTGTCCTCACTGAGCCACGTCGAAATTCACAGAGTTCGGTTGGCCGTAGAAGAGGCCATGTGCACCAGAGAACTCCATGGAGTGTCTCAATGAGGAGAGGAGAAGGGAGAGGCACACATGGATGGGTCGCCTCATGCTCACGGGCCGATGGCCTAACACGAGCAAGAAACCCATCATTGGTGGTCGAAGGATGCATGGATGTGGGAAAAGAAATACAGAATTCGGATGAAAAGCATGCAATGAAACACTCATGAAACAGTGAAGCAAGAAGGAAAACACAAGAATGCACAATAGGTAGAATTCTCATCTGTGAATGAATGTGGGTTGTCCTTTTGGTGTATGACTTGCGACGGTTCTATTCCAAGCTGGTGGTGCTCGATTGTGATGGAGGTCGAAGAGGCAGGATTGCAAGGGTGCCAGAGATGCTCGTGGGTGCTGTGAGGTGGAATGTAGTGGGTGTTTTGGTGCAGTGGCTATGGGGGCTATGCAAGGCTGTGTGAGGGCTATGGAACTGGGATGGCTGGAGTGACAGTGGTTACGGTGGCCGACGGCGAGAGAGGACGACGGTGTTATGGGAGGGTCTCTCTCATCGACTGAGTTGGTTGGGAACTGGTTGCCTCGTCAATGACGAGGTAGGAGAGTTTATATTGGCACAATGCATGTATGGGATTCGTTGGTTTAATACAAAAATATGAATAATTGATTTAGATTAAAGCAAGAGGATTGGAATGGGTTTAGATTGAGGATGAGGGGTATGATGGTCCATTAATGTCAAGCAACACACTTAGATCCATGTGAGTCAATAGGAAGAGAAGAATTGGTGGTCGAAATATAAAAAGGTCAACTAATCCTTCTGCATTCTGCTATTGATTCAGGGTGTTGTGCCAATGTTCTGCACTGGCTACCTGCGGTTGCCACCTGTGCCTTTCAATCATGGTGGCAAGTCACGCTAGAGACTGGTGCTAGACCTATTATTGGGCTTATTGCATAGATTTTGGGTTTGTTTTCTTGCATGTTAGATCACCAAAAGAGCTTAGATTCCTAAGGCTAGTAGTTTTACTAAGGTTTAGGGTAAATTAGGGTCTTGGATTTGTTTGACGTGTTAGTAGGTTTTGGTGTTGGAAAGTGCCTCGTTGCTGTGGGAGTAAGTACTTTCGAAGGAGTCCGTCGACAAGTGACTTCAAAATCAAGGTGTCTACACTATTGAATATACAGAATATAACTCTTAGACAATACTAAGAATATGTACGTAAATGGTTCAAGAATATAAAGGTACACTAGTTACTTATGAAAATATAAAGATATACCTACAACTATATTATTTTCTTAGGTATATATGCAAAGAACCTTTAGAAAGGTATTAAGGTTTTTCGACAACAATTTGAACATATTCTATATGACGATTTATATGACATTTCATGTCTCCTATTGATGTGGTATTAGATGATGTCTCTCACTCTTTGCATTCTTTCTTCTATATTCCCATTTTGGATTTGATCGATATTTACTGTATCGTTTTTATATCACCAATGATAGATGATATGAGATTTCATATCATTAATGATACCAAAGTCACATCAAATATTACAAGAATGACATTAAATGATATGAGTTCGTATCTTTGTATTATTTGGTGTAATTTTGGTTTAATCATTAATATAAAATCTCGTATTATTTAATATTATGAAATGATATGAAAAATATTATGGAGTAGATAAAGTAGATTACTATCTAGAAAGACACAGCCATATATGATATTTCTAAATTGTTGTCAATTAACATTTTTTTTCCCCAAGGGAGCCAATAAGATAGCAAATACGACACACAAATTGATAAATACTTGGGCGTGTATATAAACTCCCTATTTGTCAATATAAATGTTGACCTACTGCTTCACCAGGTATATCATATAATCCTTTGAATGTCTTAATGGAACATAATGACATAACATTCAAATTATCCCCTCACATAAATCGAACATGGCATGTGAAGCCCATAAGACCGGTAATGATGAGATGTCAATTATAAAAATGTTAAACATGGACGTTCGTTATCGTCGGCTACTTCAATTGACCAAATCATACAAAAAGTGCCATCCCTGTTTTCTAATGATATTAATTACCCCATCAACTACATATGCTTCAATGCAGGGTTCATCCAACCAAACTTCTATATTGAGGTGGTGGTTCAAGTACTATATCTTGGCAAGGAAATGAACCTAAACACACAGACCTAAATCATAATATTATTTTGGGAAGAAGCAAAAAGAATTAGTGCCCGGCAGTAGAAAGCTCAATATTAGTACAACAGCTTTAGGAAAGATAATTACAGAAGGTAGGGAAGGAACATCTTGGTCATCGACATACCTCATGCTAAAGCTTGATGGACCATCCTCTTTGGATTTTGATCTGTGCTTCATCTGCTATAAATAACGACAGACGGAAACAATTGTTATTCGGTAGCTACATCCCAGTGAAGTAGAAACTGAAGCAGACGACAATGGCAAGAGTTCTCTCACTCCTACTCCTGATCGCCATGGCCTTCTATGGCACTGGTAAACCATCTTTCCCTGCTACAATCGCAGATGCAATAAGTAACTTCGTTATTCTCCTACACCTCTATACCATCAAACTCATGTCACTTGTTTCCTTTGTTACAGCTGCAGATAATGAAGCTGTGATCAGTTCACAATGGTGCTGGATGAAATTGGAAGAAGACTGCCAGGCTCAGATCATGGCAGCATCCATTCTGCAAGACCCAGCTTCAATAGAGCAACATTGCTGCACCAACATGTTCCAGCAAGGCGAACCGAAGGACTGCACATGGGAGGAGAACCCCAGGCACCTGACCCTTTTCAGCCCCATCATGAGGTACTGCTCATCCAGGCGAGGAAGCCACAACAGCAACAACACCATGCCTGCAACTTCCGGTGGGAAGATGTCGACAGCGTTGCGGAAGGCGTGCTTCCAGAAGCTGTCGTCGGCAAACTGCATGAACGAGTTGCTGATTTTGTTAGATGGAGGTCGTGACGTCGATCCGAGTTGTTGCCCAGACATGTCGTCTCTTGGGGACGAGTGCTTGGGATACGTTCATGGTAGTCCGAGGGGCCAACTCTTCGTCTCGGCGTGTAAGAATGCAGCGGTGGCTGCATCTGCGCTGCCGTCAGCACCATGAAGAAGGTCGATGGATGTCTCGTTCTCTAGTAAATAAGAAGGTTGCTTAATTTGATGTGGACAATGGACTGGATCAGCAACTAATTAAGTGATTAATACCAAATAGTTGTTTGCTTTATAATCCGGTATCTTCGCTGGGATGTCTTACAAAATAATCAATAATGCTGTGTTTGATTTGGTACATCGTGGAAAGAAAAATCCAACTATACGGACCAAGAATATATATATATATATATATATATATATATAGATATAGTTCTATTGCATGCTCCCTCAACATTTAAAACCATTTTTAAATCCAACAAATCTGGTTTGTGGTTTTTTTTTAAAATTCAAAATTCAAACAAAACAAAAATCTTCCCCCCTCCTCCAATCAAAACCCTAAAATCTATTTAAACCAACCGAAGCCGCCATTCCACTACCCTCTCCATCCACGACGCCCTCCCCAACCGAAGCCCTCTTCACCTCCTTCGGCTGTCCGCTCCGGCTCCACTACCCCGTCCCCCGCCCCTCCGATCGGCTCCTCGAGGAGGAGTTCGTACCGCTGCTCAGAGAACTAGGTTGCCCCGTCAAGCTCAACAAGTCCGCTCTCAAAA
>JAMKQA010031565.1:0-30646 GCA_024699735.1 Posidonia australis
GATTAGGGTTTTTAGTTTAATTAGGGCATTTTGGATTTTAATTAGGATTTTGAGTTTTAATTAAGGTTTTGAGTTTAATTAATTAGGATTTTTCTAAACTTAAGTGGATTAAAGTTTTATGTTTGATTTTTAATTTAGATTTAATTAGTTTTTTACTTGACTTAGTTAGGGATTTAGTTTAAATTATGGTTTAATTGGTTTTTATTAGGGCTTTGACTTAGATTTTGACTTCATTGATTTTGCTTGATTTTGGATTAGGATTTCTTTTTAATTAGCTTTAATTTTTATTGGATTTTATTAAGTTTTACTTGATTAGGATTTTAATTTGGATTTTAAATGGTTTGAATGGATTTTCACTTTAATTAGGGTTTTTATTTGATTAATTAGGGTTTTAAATGATTTAAATGGATTTTGACTTTAATTAGGGTTTTTATTTGATTAATTAGGGTTTTCACTTGATTAATTGGATTTTAAGTGGATTTAAGTAGATTTTATATAATTTTGACTTTAATTAGGGTTTTCACTTAATTAATTGGATTTTAAATGGATTTAAGTAGATTTTATTTAGTTTTAATTCTTAATTATTGTTTTTTGCTTTAATTAGGTTAAAGTGGACTGGTGTGGGCCTGATTGGGCTTGTATGGACTTAAATGGACTTGTGGGTTTAGGATTTTGGTGAATGCAACTAGAGCAACTTTCTAAAGGAGTCTACTGCCAAGTGACTACAAAATCGGGCTGTCTACAATACCTAAATAACTATCTTAGTTTTTTTTCAAGCGTAAATTCCACATCCATTGATGTTTAAACAAAAGTGAAATGTATCTCTCACTTTTAACTCATGTAAACAACAATGACATGTTATATCACACAGCAACCTTAGGTGTCCATGCAAATTCACATAAAATCATGTATCACGTTATTTCAAATAGCAATAAACAACAACCAAAGAAAAGTGAGATTGCAGCAACCCTAGGTATCCATGCAAATTCATATAAAATCATGTATCATGTTATATCAAACAACAATTACATGACATTTAACTTAAAATCATGTCTTATGTAAACAACAATCATATCTCATTAAAAAAGTGTACCTAAAGAAGAACTTGCAATCGAACTTGCAAGCTTAATCTTTTGTGGTGTATAGAGTGGTTTAGGAAGTGGTGGTATAGACTCTTTCATTAAAAATGTACCTACAAGGAATCAAGTCAAATTTATAAAATACACTACTCTTGTTATACAAATTCATATAAGCAATCAATTCTCATGTCAAATACTACTCATGTTATGTAAATTTACATAAGCAATCAATTCTCATTTGACGGAAATCATGTATCATGTTATCAACAATAATATCATGTAAACAACAATCATATAAGCAATCAAATTTATCAAATTTATCATATCTCATGTCATACACTAATATTATGTAAATTCATATAAGCGATCAATTATCAATAATCATATCTCATTTGACATAAAGAAATAGCAATCATATCATGTAGGAAGTAATTACATCTTACTTCACAATAATCATGTCTCATGTAAATAAAAATCATATGTTATTTGACATAAATCATGTCTCATGTGAACATATATCATATAAGCAATCAAATTTATCAAAATAGATTCTATAAATTATATTTCATGTTATATACTAATGTTATGCAAATCTATATAAGCAATCTATCATGTTATCAACAATCATATCTGTGACCATGCCGAAACTGACCTTCCATGGGGGAGCATGCGAAGAACCAAAAAGGTCACGACGAAGATGGTGAATCTGAGAAAGAACACTCGACTCGAAAACACCGAACAAAACATAAAAAAAGAAAACGATAAGGACAAAACGGAGTTGCTACCTAATCTTTTAAAACCGAAAAGACGAGGAAAACTGGATGCGATAAAATGCAAGAAAAACAATACAAAATGAATGTAAATATATGCATGAATGTGTGTGCATCTCCGTGTCTAATGGATGCAACACATTGGTCATTACGAGCCAGAGAAAGGGTAAGGACTCCGGTTACGCATGGGGAAGGTGTTAGGCACCCCCATGCGCTCAAGAAATCGATCTTTCTAGCCTTTTCACTCACTCATGTGTTGCCAAATGCAAATGATCATGCATGCTTACTAAGTCTAAAATGAATGTATGCCATATGCTATGTTGATGCAAGTGAGGTGAATGGGGTGGAAATTTGATATAAATGGGTTCAATTACACTATGTGAATCCTGGACCGTCGGTCAAAAGGATCCGAGATAATAATCGTCATCGTCCTAAATGCAAGTGTATCATGATGCATGATATGCTCACTTGCTATGGGCAATGATGTATGATGCTTAACAAATGATAAATGACATGAGATAATAAATGATGTGCTTGGCGAAACACGAAACGGAGAACGAACAAATGCAATGCATGCATTAATGCAATGATAATGTGCAAATAAACAATATTAATGTATATCTAAAGTGCATAAGATGCAAGTGGTCGTGCTGGATTTATGCCTGGATGCATGGGTACAGGGTGGAGAAATGTAATATGGGTAGAGAAATGGACAGGCAACCGCATATTTTGTCCCTAGCAGACCCACGCATGTCAATTGCGCCAATCCACCATGCTGTCGGGACGCGGTTGCTGGAGACAGAACAAGGAAGCGAGCTCTGCCCCATCCCAGGCCCAAATGCAATAATGCAAAATGCTATATGATGCATGGAAAGCTAGAGGAGACTACTAGGAACATGTTCATGTAATGGATGCAGTGCTAGGATGTGTGGATATGGGGTGGAGGCTTCGTCGAAGGGGCTAAACGTGTTCTGGTGCAAGGCAAATGGTGCAAGGCCTAGAGGGAACAGCTGTGATCATTGGGTCCTTGGTGGTGGTGAAGTGGATGGCCAGAAAAAGGCTGAAGTGGACGATGGCGTTGATGGTGCCCTGGATGTTGGGTTGAGTGTGGGGCAAGTGGGGGAACCAAGAGAGCTCGCTGCTATTGGGAAGTGTTATGCAAATTCATATAAACAATCAATTCTTCTTATTTGACAAAAATCATGATTTTAGAAATTATAACTTGACAACAATCATATCTCACTTTATTTAAATCATGTCCTGTAACGCTCCGATCCCGGGTACGCTACCAAAACACAGTATCAAGCATAATTACACTAATTACAGAAACATCAAATAATTGTAACTAAGGCTCACCTTCAGGATCACAATGAGCGGCTAGAAGCTCCAATTCCTACACCGGACCTCGGTTGCACGCGGTCTGCACCTAAAAACCAAATAAGCACGCGTGATTGACATCTAAGTCACCTAGTACGCACCCCAACACAAAAACTACAAAATCTCCGGAAAACTATAAGACTCATTTCTTTGATTATCAAAAGCTTGGTTTTTCTTTTGAAAATCCTCTTTTCTTTTATTGAAAATCACTTAGGAATTCAATCCCAAATTCATGCTCCTTTTTCAAAAGCCATGTTTCTTTTCTTTTCTCAAAACATTTGGAAACTCATTCCAAAACCACATTCTCTTTCAAAAACACACCTTTGCATTTTCTTTCAAAACCTTTGGAATTCATTTTCCAAAACATATCTTTTTCAATACTTGGGATTTCTTCCCAGTATCACACTTTCAAATTCACATTTCTGACCAGATCCAGCCTAAAACAATGCCTCACGGGCTCAAAACCAAATCATAAATACTGGCTGGCAACTGGTAAAAACATCATCCTCATTTCATTTCAGGATTTTAGGACTATTTCATAAGTCCAATCCTGACCAAACCACATTTCTTTTTCTTTAGTCATTTTCACTTTTCTTTACTGTTATTACCTTAATCAGGGGTAACCAGGTGCACAAGCAGTAGGTGAGGACATCCTTCCCCTACCTTCCTACACTGCCAAGGTGAAATTCCCCGTGCGGGATGTCACTGCCCCAGCCAACCGACCTCAATTTCATTTCTCATAAGTGCACGGGGATACGTCTCTGTCTGACGCTCCATCGGTGACCCGAACAACTAGGTCCAATGACCGAGGCTCAGCCTACACCGTCGGTGACCCGAACAACTAGGCTCAAAAACCTAGGCTCAGCCTACACCGTCACGAGTTCTGTGACCCAAACAACTAGGTACAACGACCCAGGCTAAATCTACATCGTCGGTGACCCAAACAACTAGGAATGAAAACCCAAGCTCAGCCTACACTGTCTCAAGCTCGGTAACCACATTATTAATGTTCCATTTCAAAACTCTTTCAACTTTCTTTTCAAATCATTTTCCATTTCATTCTTTTCATTGCAGGACTCTATTTCCTTGCAACGCCTGACCCTCCACTTGGGGTCCTAACTCAAGCCATGAAAACCATGCTTAAAATCATAAATTGGGTCTCATGCCCAAAACCACACAAAATTATCCTTTTCATTCATTTATGGGATTAAAACCCAAAATCATGCCCAAATCTATTTATTTGGGTTCCACCTTCCTCCATGTCATTACATGGGAAAAACATCATTAACATATATCCAACATACCATTAAAACCATTTATTCTTTATTTAAATTCATAATTTATGCATACCAGGTTCATGATAAAAAAAAACGGCAGACCGAATCTCCAGTTCGGCATACCGAAACCCCCTGTTTCGGTATGTCGAACGTTTTCGGTATACCGAAACCCCCTGTTTCAATCGATCGGAGGATTTCAGTCTACCGAAACCTGGGATCTGGCTTAATCTGCCAGGATTTTGGCATACCAAATTCCTCGCAGATAAGGCACACCCCTGTTTCTAACTACGGAATTAGCCCCAAATGGGAGTCCTGATCGGACCCCCCAAATATACATCAAAAATTTGCATAAAATTATAGTGCGTAGACCCTTGAGTCTACTTCAAAACCCCTCAAACCATTCATGATTCCATCATCCACACAGTTCATACGAAAATTATAAGGGGAAGGGGCTCAAGAACGGCTACCGTAGCCTTCAACCCTAAAATTTCATTTCTCCCACAAAAACCAATCCTAACCGCATGATATCTATATTCTCATGCTATATAACACATTACCATTCATTTCATGATTTTTCCACAATTTTCATGCATTTTACATCATTATCTTCCAAGGAAGCAATAACGAGAGAAGGGAGGGATCGCGTACCTCTCCGGTGGCCTACGCAACTCCGGCAAGTTCACCGCACCTCGACATCGCCTCGGAGAAGCTCCGGTGAACCTCGGCCCCCAGTGGAAGCACCCACACGCAAACCCTCCTCCTTCCACCTCGCGCGCCCCTACTCTCTCTCCTCTTCCGTTCCTTTCTTGCCACGCTCTCCCTCTGCCCGCTCCTGCCTCCCTCTCTTTAACTCCGCCACCACTCGCTTGGCGTTGGCCATCCATCCCGTCAGAAGGGACGGGGAGGCACGGGCCTCCGTCGCTGGTGACACGGGTGTGGAAGAAGAGGAAGAAGAAGATGGAAAAAGGGTGGAAGGGCATGGCTCGTGAGAGAAAGAAGAAAAAGGAAGGAGAAAAAGGAGAGAAAATGAGGAAAAGACAGACACGTAAATCGAGACAACTGTACATCCTCAAATTGGACTCTACATTGGTCCCAAATCACAAACAAGTGCACAGAAAGCCAACCACAAGCTCACACACATCCAAAACAACAAATTATCTATTAATAAATCATTTAAGCAATACAACTGTTAATTACATGGTTTATAAATAGAAATGGATAATCAGGCCCATATGTCACATGTCCTATGTAAACAACAATCATATCTCATTTGAATTAAATCATATCTCATGTTAACAACAATCATATCTCATTTGACTTAAATTATGTTTCATGTAAATAACAATCATATTTCATTTGTCTTAAATCACGTCTTATGTTATCAGCATCATAACTAATAAAAAATAATTAATGTCTCATGTTTTGTACATTGACATCATATAAAATGCATTCATATTATTTTATGCACACTCATGTTATATACATATAAATTATATCATGTACATTCATATCATACAATCATTTTATATAAAAGAAAAATCATACTTCTCGCTTCTCAATATCTTCAAATGACAATGTCCTTTTCCTTTTAGCTAGAAGCTTCGTCTTCAACTATTTTAACACATGAGAAACAAATCAATTGAAAGCAAATGGATTTTTGAAGACTGTCATAGAAAAGGCCACATCACTAGCAAACAGTGTATTTGACGAGCTTGTTAAGGTCAATCATTTTCACCATGTATCTTAATGTTTAGCACTTTTAGACTGTTAGTTTCTCTGATCACATGATATCAAACTCCTAACTTAACCATTCCACATGATCATTCAGTTATTAAATTATTCATTCTTAAAGATTGTCATTTTTTTAAAAGAGTAGGACCATTGCCTTAAGATTAGCCATATGTAAGAAAGTTTTCCTGTTGATCGCATGAATAGCAAATAATTTAATTAGGACATTCTATTTTTCATTATTGGTGCTAGCAGTAACCTTAGGTGAATGACAAGGACATTAAATTCAATATACCTTGTATACAGAAATTTGTCATTAAACAACACAAGATTAATCTGTCTTAATTGATAAACTATCTTAACTTTTTTTAAGCATAAATTTCAAATTCATTGATACTCAAAGAAAAGCGAGATCTATCTCTCACGTTGGTGACAACAAAGAGGCGACGTTGAGAGAGACGATGTTGGTGATGAGGGTGTGGAGGAATGGCAATAGTAAAGAAACATCATGGATTGAGAGAGGACATGAAAAGGTAGTTGGCAGCTGCAAGCGCCAATAATGCAAATAAAAGAGAGAGGGCACAAGAGGTGGACAATTACAAGGTGGTTGACAGTTGCAAAAGAGAAACAGAGGGTGTGAGAGAGATCCTCTCGGAGGTTCGCAATTGCAAGGTCGTCGGTAGTTTCAAGAGAGAGAGATAGAGAGAGATGCAATGAAAAAGGACAAGGATTTTACTACAGTTGCAAGGTGGACAGTTAGGGTGTGTGAAGGTGGAGTGATGTTCAACAACTAGGGATTTCGTTTTATTTCGAGAGAGAAGAAGGTAGGGTGATATTTGACGACTAAGGATTTTGTTTCATTTTGAGAGAGAAAAAGGTGATTTATGGAAAGGGTAACATTGAAATATCAAAAAGTCCATGACCCTTTCTTGTAAAAAAAACTAACTTAATCTTATCAATTTCACTTTTGAGTGGAATTACATTCGCCAAGTTTCCTTCTTCCTTTACTTGTGGAAAAAAAGAAATCCACTTGTTTCCATCGAAAGAAACAACGAGATTTACTTCATTGAATAAACCTATTATAATGTGTCTATCCACTTTCCTCAATCCAAGTCCTCTTAAATAATTACTCAAATAAAGTTTATAGTATAATTACAGGAGAGGCAAATAGGAGTACACATCTAGTCAAATCGGTTGCCAGATCAAATCGAACCATTATTAGTAATTCCGTTTTTCAAATTCAGTAGTTTAATTCGATTTGAAATGTCATCAAACTGATCCATATGATTTAGTTTGCGATTCTAAAGGCGATTTTACCAAATCGAATCGAATCTATAGGTTATATAATACATATAGAATAAATATTTAAATTCAGTATTAATATATGTAACATGTTACATTATATGGTACCGTGATATATGTCACATACTTAGATTATATATATATGAACATTATATTAAAAATAAAAATAAAAAATCTAATTAACATATTATGTGTTAAAAAAAATCGTATTATTTATATATATTTTATTAAAAAGTTAAGTCACAGACCAAATCGAACCAAATCGATTTTAAATTGTTTGGTTTAGTTCAATTTCAATTAGGTAAATTAGTTCGACTTGGCTCGAAAATTATTTAAACCGATCTTTATGATTTGATTTAAGATTTTACCTCAACATTGCTAAAGACAATAATTGTTACATCACTGTAAAGGTCTGCTGCAGTTTATACGGAGACAGTGAAGTATCTCTACAAATATGTTTACGAAGGATCAGATCGGGTTTCCTTAGAGGTACGTGTAGACCAAACTCAAGATGAGATTCAACAATCTATTGATGCCAGGTGGGTTTGTGCTCCTGAATCTTTCCACAGGATTTTCAAGCTTCCAATGAATCAAATCCATCCTTCTGTGGAACGCCTGCAAATTCATGCACCACACGTGTAGAAGGTAAGATATTCTAATAATGCTACCACTGATGAAATCATGTAGAGCCAGAGAAATTCTCAGACCATGCTAACAGAATTACATAAATAATTAGTAGTGAAGAAATATGCATTCAGCCATTAGAAACATAACATAACATCAGATTTTTGGTGCATTGCAGCCACAAAACCTGTTAAAGCAATCAATCCCGTAGACCTGTTAAAACAATAGAAGTGCCCATCCAAGTCTACCACAAGAAAAGATAAATCTACTAGCTCTTGTGTGTATACATAGGAAGACAAATATTGTTGGCTATTGCAATACAAATATTATGGTGGTGGGGAGGTTGGAAGCATATGCATAAGTGGTCTGGCTTGAGTTTTTTTGCATGAGAATCTTGTTTGAAATTGAACAAGCTGGGTCTGCCCATCATGTGATGCAGGAGCTCAAGACCTCAACTATGTAGCTATATAATTTTCATTGTGTAAGATTGTTGATGGTTGCATTTTGTTGTGGATAATATTGATTGGTTTTTATTTATGTACTTGTTTTCTTTAATTTTTTCCATCGATTGGTCCCCCTTACTTAGTACCTAATTCTTTTTATTGAGGATGTGTCTAGGATACCGACATAGGTATCAAAGATTTTGGTAGGTATCGGAAATTTAAAAACTTGATTGTACATTCCAACATATGAATGTTGAGATCTGTAACTACAAATAAACAATTATAAATATCAGTGAGTAGT
The DNA here is from genome assembly GCA_024699735.1 of Posidonia australis. NCBI lineage: Eukaryota > Viridiplantae > Streptophyta > Magnoliopsida > Alismatales > Posidoniaceae > Posidonia > Posidonia australis. Next base: position 8,902 of record JAMKQA010031565.1, read on the forward strand.
TATAACTTTGTGAGATAACAATATAGATACCTAAAATTTTCCTTTTATTAATCAAAAGATGGAATACAATAGAAGCTAGATTACTAATTGTTTTACCCATTCGTGTCACCAAAATATGCAATAGTGAATCAACAAGTTTAATATTCTTGAACTAAAAATTTTAATCATGATAAACAATCCTTTTATTTCTAACAATGCACAAATTCAAGTTATTAAAAATAATTTATCTCATTTTATTACATGTAATATTAGAGTGGATGTTTACTCCTTGTGTCACTACTATCCAATTATATCCTTACAAATTTAAGCATTTCTTTTCATGTGAAATCTATATATAATCATTCTTATTACTAGCACCTTATTTATTCTCTCTTAGTTAGCCATTTCTTGGTCTTTTTTAAGGTGTTACCCATTTATTATTATTCTCACCTTAATAAATCACTCATTTATTGATAGAAAAAAGAATAATGTTTGGTCTTATCTCAAGCAACATTTTGACAATGGAATTTTATTTCAACTCTTTTTTTCAATCTATAATAATAATATTATTAATAATAAATAAATAAATAACAACAACAACAACAACAACAACAATAACAATAATAATAATAATAATAATAAAAGATAAACATATCAGTTAATTAATTACTAATGAACTAGAATTCATGACTTAATGAATAAATAAAGCTCACGTAAACGAACAGACAAACTGGAGGACCATTTGGTGGGAGGAATCCGTCCCTCCTCCCTTGAAGAGACAATCAGACGAGCGTTCCTTCGCTTTCATCCCACCAATTTGAATCTACCATGCCCGGATTGGATCAACCCGCGGCTTCCGATCCCAATCCCCTCTTCTCCTCCTAGACCAAGAACACCAGATCGATCCAGATGCCGCCGCCGAAGAGGAGCCCTCCCAAGCACCGCCACGATGGCACCTCGCCCCTCCCCCTCGGCATGGATTGGAGCCCGCCTCCCAAGAAATGGGTAATCTTCTTCTCTACTCCGGTTCTTGAATTCTGGAGTTTCTGGGTTACTGCTGCATGCAAGGGGATCGTTTTTTTCCTCTCTCTTTTTTTGCCCTATTTGTGATGGGTTGTGGACTGGGATTGATGATGGCAAGTTGGTAGAGCAATCCTAGGAATTTTGTTCGGGATCGGGCCAAGAAGTTTGCTCTATCGCTGTGACTGGTCCAATTGGTTTTCCATTTTCATTTTCTAGATTGCTTGCGGACTGGAAGGTGTTGTCTGCCTTTCTGCAGCACCAGATTGTTCACATTTTTTTATTGGATAAACATAAAGTGATGGGTTTGAGTCGTTATGTTTTTATTCCCGCCGTGTGACGGAGTGATGGTGTCTGGTATTTTGTTTAGAGGTGTTTATGTTGAGTTATTGACTCATAAGAAATATGGATTAGGAGTGGAAGTTTTGAGAATTCGAAAATTCGTTACCTTGATTTAGACCAACCTGAATATCATTGCCATGAACTCATGGTAGTTTCTCTATATTTCAGAGTAGAGGTAGACGTTGTGTTGTATTCGTGATATTTATTTACACGACAAATATATACCACTTATGAAGGTCCACCAATAATTTCTTATATGATAAATTTCATGTGTTCGCTTAAACTCGTTTCTCCTTCAATGTCCTCTCCCTTTTTCTTCCAGTGTTCCATTTACAGTCTTATTTTGAAGGTCTATCTGTCCCTTATACTGAAGGCACAAAATATCGAATATATATGAGAGGTTAAGGAAACCTATAATAGTGGTGCACCTCACCTCCTTGCTTGAGTAACTTTCTACAGAAGACTTGAAAGGCTAAATAAGAAGATACTTCAATTATAGAAATCTAAAGTAAGCCCAACTAAGGAAACATAAAATGTGGAAGACTTTTGTAAGTGAATTGTCTGATTAAAATTTTAATATATGTAAGTAATATCAAATCATACGAAAGAAAAAAGGATATGGTATTCAGAATGCAAATCCTTAATTTAAGTAGGAAAACTTAAAGATGTATTCTTATGAAAAAAAATACATGATACAAATCGAAAAAATAATATAGAACTAATTTCAAATAGGAATTTTCTAAGATAAAAAAGGACTAATAAACTAGAAAAATGACTGAGTGTCTTTCTTTTCAAGAAGGAAGAGATGTAAATTTCCAATCGAATATCAACTTGTTGAATATATAGTCATAGTTGTGAAATTAAAACTCCTATGATATGAGGCATATTGAATTGCAGTGGGCGATCTTAAATATGACCAACAAACAAGAATTAATGGCTTTCATAAAAGAAATCCTTGAGTTCAAGCTTGATGTGATGAAAATTTTGGATTCAATTTCTTACTCAAATGTTAAATCAAATGAGTTAATTCAATTACTCAGTGGTCTTAAGCAATAACCTGTCACTATCTATATAAATTGTTTTTAAATTAAATAAAAAAATAAAAAACCTAATGAAGACGATTTTATATGGAATCGCTTTTCCAAAGAACAGCCATTTGAACATTTTTTACATGTCACGGTTTTTTTGCACTTATACAGTCTTAAAATGGATTGATTTCAAATGGTCGTTTAAATGGGTCTGCTCTGGCCATTTTAAATGAGACCGGTCCATTTAAACAAACGTTTTTTGAGTAAAGAACAGCCATTTTTAGCTGTTTTTCCCTAAACAGAGGCCATTTTTTTGATAGTATGATGTTGAGTTGTTGTCATTGATATAAGTTGATTATCAGCTATTTATTTCTGCATGTTACTAATTTATGTTTTTGAATTAAATTACTCATGGTTGGATGCTAATTACACACTTATGGTTGAATAATAATTACACGTGTTCATTTATGCATTTTGAATTAAATTACTTGTGTTTGAATTATAATTTACACATTGAGATAATTTGAAGAATGTTGTTGGTTGCATGTATGTCATTCATTTATTTTTATTTTATTAGTTTTGACTATATTTTCATTAAATGCCTGTTTAATGCACTATTTTTTTCCCCAAAAAAACGTTTAGAAACTTAATCCGTATAGCGGTTGTTTTCCGTTTTTTAAAACATTGTATGAAACTAAATGTTAAATTAAGGTACGAATTAAGGACCCCCACCACCTCAAAAGGAAATCGAACTTTAGTAATTTTCATCTCTTAGTTTTTGAAATAATCATTCTCTTCTTTCTTTAGAAGTCTTCCTAAAGTTTTACCAAGTCTACCTATTTATAAAATGAACAAGATTGGTTCAGAATATGAATCATGTTTCTCTTTTTTTTCCAAACGATAGTTTAAAATTTTTATTGAAAACAATTAAGAGGGTACAAAAAGAGGCTTATCAAGAAGATAAGCCAAACAAAAAGTAAAAACAGTGAACACAGTTACACCAACAAAAGGTCCTGAAGTCAAACCTGAATAAATATATCAGAAACCGCAAAGGCACCCACAGCTGGATACCATTCCAAAGTGGAGGGTATAATCTTATCCCAAATATCCATAGGCACAAGCCTTTTCTCCTGAAAGATTTGATGGTTTCCCTCAATCCATCTTGTCCACCAGATTGCATGAAGAAGGTGCTTATGTTGAGGCCCACCTTCCATTGAGGCCCCACAGATCCCAAAAGGTCTCAACCGATCCAGCACCAGCCTTGTCGGCAAACTCCCTCCCTAACAAGAAACACCAACAACCCTATACTGACTCAAAACCCCATAGGAAGTGAGGGAGGTCCTCCTGGGCTATACCCACAGAAGCATGAATAATGTTTCTATTGTCTCTTGTTTTCTGGTGCTTTATACTGAAGTATATTGGTTTGCGTTTATCACTAGATGCTAGTAGTCTAGTACAATAAATTAAGTTTTGAGAAACATGTTTAAAATATTTATATATATTCCAAAATAGCCTTTTGTTCTCAGTAAACTATTAACTCTTACAAAATGTGGAAATCCATCAAATTTCCTTTTCCCTGCAATCTTGTTCATCGGAGTCTTCCTGACCATATTGTGTAAATACTTTTAATTTTCTTACCATTAATCCTATTGGTTTTTCATTACGAAAGGAAACATTTTTATATTTAATGAAAAGGTGCTTATGTCAGCCAACTGTATTTATCTCCAATTGCTGGTTGCTGATTATAAACAAAAGGCACTTGCTGCAATTTGAAATCTTAATTTCATCTATTGTTGTTTGCAGTTACTTAAGAACAAAATATCTGTTTTGACTTTTTTTTTACTGTTTATACTTTATACTCTCCTAATGTATGTGCTTAAGCCTTTTCCCCTAATTGTTTCCCTTTTGTTCTTTTTTTTGCTGTTTATATTGTCCTAATGTATGTGCTAAACCTTTTCCCTTGTTTCATCATGATTGTCTTCTTGGATAATAATTAACTATTTTTTTATGCAGGACGGAAGAGATACAGTTTGGCCCCATGACCCTCGCACTGGTTGGAGTTACTGTGTCACCATCCCATCATGGATATTTCATCCTGAACCGGGATTATCAGATGATAGTCTCATCAATCCTATAGTGGTAATAATTCTGAACTTCTGAATTCGTTAAAAACTTCTGACCTAATGAGCTTTTAGTAGTGAAAGCCTGTTTTCACATAAAGTATGGAATGTGCAGAAGCTCACACTAAATTGTCTTATTACTAATTCGGAAAAAAAATACTGCAAGGAATGAATAGATGAAAAGTGTGGCTGGATATAAACACGATTGTCTTAGATTCCATAAGAGGAATCATCAGTGTTTTTCAAGCTAGTCATGCAGCCTTGACTTTTTAATGCTTCTCATGCTATTCACACTTTCTTTCTCTGATACAATCATGTACCACAAACCAAAGCAAGGGTCTCTAATATGTTTTATTTGTTTCATCTGCATATTGCCTTTGGAGTGATCTACATTTTCTTAGGACTTTCCACATCTTCTTACAAGAAAACCCAATTTTGTTAAGCCACCATCTTGCCTTTTGAAGTTATCTGCATTTTCTTAAAACTTATAACATTTGCTTTCATGAAAATTCATTTAAATCCATGACATGGTTTTGTGAAGCTCAGTTTTGCACTGCTGCTTGCACTTGAATGCAGTTTTTTTTTTGAACTCAAATAAAAGTGGAATTGTCAGCTAGTTTTGCTTAGGTGTTGAACCTTAACTGCAGGGGAGGATCTTTTACATTCTCCTTTCAGTTCTGTTAGATATACAAAGCATCTATATCAAGGTTATTAAGTTGCCAAGGCAGTGAGCTGGGATGCTTTGTGTGTGCCATTAAAAAGAAGTTTTTCAAGATTTTGTTACTATTGGTATTATATATTATTATATGCAATTATGCATTGATGTATCTGTTCTAAACTCTATTAAACACTAAATAACATTGGAATGTATAAAAAAACAAGATAACAAAAAAAATATAATGAGAATATGAGATTAAGACTATAAAAGCAAAAGTCATGGAGTAAAAAAACATCACCCCAATAGAATCAAGTGAAAACGTCAGTACTCATTTAAAGAACAAGATAATAGACATGAAAATTGCTTAAGAACATCAAAATAAAAAAAAGTGAAAAAGGTGAACATTCAACCAAGCTTTACCTTGCAAATAGTGTGAAGAGAGTAGAATAGAGAAGATTTTGAATTGCCAGAATCATCGCCGGAGAGGCCGGAGATCACCACTGGAGGAGAAGGAAGAGGCTATCAAAGGGAGGGGAGTGGCTGGAGTGAGGTTGGACGTTGGATCCAACAAGGATTGACAGTTTGCAACAGTGGCTGGGTGTTGAAATGTCCAGCAGTGCTATTGTGTTTAGGCGGGCACTTAATAGCTATGGTCTGTCTTAATTATATATGAGTCAAAATATTTCTGTTAGACTGACTAGTTTGCTAAGGGGAAGGAGCACTTGAAGATAGAATGAAGCTCCATTCACACATAGACATGCAGATATGTACCATTTGTGCTTGGATGAGAAGCCAATGATACATATGTCAGATTAAGCTTGGAAATTTTAGGGGATTCACAACACAACGGCATAGGGAGGTTGTAGAAGTGATGAACCAGAGCTTCAAAATACAGGATCTGGCTTTTGTGTCAGAATAAAAATGTCGGGAGTTATGAAAGAAAAGTGGAAGTTGTTGCAAAGATCCATTTGTCTCCTTGTGCTTTACCATGAGGTTTATTTATGAGGGTGGTGGAATCATCTTGTTCATTAGAAGTACTCCCAGTCATCATCAGGTAAAAAAATATAAATACAGAAAGAAATAGGCTTTTTTTGGTCCAGTTGCCTAATGGGTACCTTTTGGAAGTACCTGAAGGGGTTTTGTTATCCAAACTTGTTTCTAGCGTGGTTGTGATAGTGGGAAAAATTATACTTAATGCTACCCTGGGCACCATTATTACACACAAAAAAAACTCATTGCCTTGCATGAGATCTTTGATATTTTATCTTATTAATGGCTTATTATAAATCTTGTTAACCAATGCTAGGTTATGTTGCATGATTGTCTTTTAACATCATTTGAGCACAGTTTTACAGGGTTCAAATCGGTATACAGTCCCTTGAGGGTGTTACTACTGCCTGTGGAATACATAGAAGATTCAGTGACTTTTTAAAATTATTCTCAGAAGTAAGTATATAATGGTCAATACGTTCCTAACACATGTATGTTGGTAAGTTGTCATTTTTCACAATACACTTTTAGTATCTACTTCGTATAATATAGGACATTATTGTACTGTGGTTTTTTTACTACTGTAATCAGACTTTAATGGTTACTGAAGCTTTATTTCTTTTATATGTACTTTCTATTTTCTGTTAAATAGGTGAACAAGCTTGTCTCAAGGCTAACCACATATTGATAGAACACTGCTGTGTATCACAACTATGAATATTGATACTGAAAAGACCAAACTAGTTTTCAAGACAAAATGATCATCAATGGACTCGAAAGAAGTGAATGCATAAAAGTTCATATATATATATATGTAAAAAACCACTATAAAAATCATCAAGGTTATCACAACTTCCTATGTCAAAAATGTTCTCTAGACTCTTGGTTTAGAAAGTGGAAAGTAGGTTTCCAATATGCCAAGTGGTTGTTCCTGTTGAAAGTTGCTCTGGTTGTCAATTTAGTATCATTTCGTGAAGAGTTGATGGCACATGGCAGCCTTGTGAAACTTTCTGGATGTGTTGGATTCTAGGTGGATCCTCTAAGACTGGTCACATATTTGATGGGATACCATTATTATTATGAACATCCATTGCTCGATTTATAACTTTGTTAATAATTGGTATAACTGTACCATCTTAAGTTACAGTTGTGTGACCATGCTTTCCCTGTAATGCCTTTGTCTTTCTTAAATTTGATGCAGTAACTTTTGTTTTTATTTTGAACTATTTAGAAATCTAAGTTCCCGTGTGAGCATATTTGTAAAGATGGTTAGTGTCAGATCTTCAAAAATAGATTATCAAAAAGAACTTTTTCTTGTAGCCTAAAAGAATAGCAATTTATTCTTATGAAATAAGAGCTTGAATACCACTTGTAAATAATCCAAGAAACAAGAAACATGACAAGTATAGGAACTAGCAAAGGTACTAAAGAAACAAGAACAGCAACTACTAATTCATCTGCTAATATATTTCCAAAAAGTCAAAAACTAAGCAACAAAAGTTTTATGAAATCTTCTAAGATGTTAATTGGTAAAAGTATTGGAGTTGGTAGTCAATGACTCCTTAACCTATGCTTTAGTGTTTGAAATGGATCTTGAGGTAATGAGAGAAAAGGGATATAAATAATGGATAAAGTGTGTGGATTGGTGTGATGCATGTGAATGGCGAAGCATATCGCATAGAGGTTGAGGTAACAGCGTCTTATGACACATGCAAATTGATGGAACATGGTTGCATATGATGTAGTAATTCCTCGCATGCACCCAATTCTGATGAATCATTCTCTATACAATCGGTAATTTTAGATTGATGCCTTGTGAGTTTTATGCATGGTTCTAAATGTCGATTTTGTGTCGGACTTCGATAAGTTGAAAAATAGACACGTGTCGGGGAAATATCGGTATGTCGGAATCGTGTCAGTGGAAACATGGTAAAAAAAATTTACATTTGTTCAGAAAACTTCCATTTCGATATCATGTTGGAGTCATGTCGGTACATTGAAAATAAGACAGGTGTCGGAGAAATTTTAGTGACACGCGTAGACATTTAGTACCATGGTTTTATGCTGCATTTGGTACGTTAGAATGAAAATACATTGGAATAGAATGAACTTTGAAATGGAATTACAAACTTGTGTTTGATACATAATAAAAAATTAGAGTAAAATTGACAACAATTTATTTTCACTGTTTGGTACGTAAGACTAGAATTAGAATGAAATGTAAAATCTATATTTAGACAAAAAATATCCTTTCAATATAACCTATCTTAAAAAAGTTTTTTTTGAAACACCTAAAATAAAAGGAACAAATTTGTTCATGACATAACATCACCAAGAAATAGTAGTTCCACAGTCAACAAAAAAAAGTTGTCATCAAATGTCACTATTAAACACTGTCCTCACCCATTTTTCTTTCTCATCATTGGCTATAGTAGAGAAAAGACTTGTTTTGTGGCTATTCTATTAGCAACAAAATTGATGTACATAATCATGAACTTAAAAAATCATAACAACTTGTTTGGTTAGTAGTAATAGCCAAATCTTTTCTAGTGAAGGAAATGTGTGCAATGGCTTAGTATACAGTTTTCATTCTTAAGACAATGTTAATTTGTTGTTTACAACAATTTATGAGAGAGAAAGGGAGGGAGAGATACTAACGATATAAACCACGCCTAGATAAATTTTTTCCATTTCCAAGCGTCAAATGATTCTTGTATCTGTGATCATCAATTGCAGCAGCTACAGAAGTTATCCATGGGCTGAAGGATACAAGGGTTTTTGAAAGTTGCCCTCCATTAAGAACAGTTTGTGCAACAAAAACTTCAGCCTTCACAGTTGAGAGAATTGCAGTATCAAATGGGTTAAAAAATGTGGTCCTGGTAGTTGATGGTGGATTGTTTGGACCAACTGAGAGATTTAAAATATCCACGCTGTCCTGAACAGCCTATTCAAAAGGTGCTAGAGGAAGATGGGCGTCGAAGGAAGACGGGGTCCATAGGAGGAAGGGTGCTTAAGGAAGATGGGGGTCGGAGGAAGGGCATTGGAGGAGTTGCTGCACCGAAGGAGGAAGGGAAGGAGGACTGTGGAGTAATACGAGGGTCAGAGGAGGAAGGTGCCATTGGAGGAAGGCCACTAGAGGAGGAACGATTGTGGAGGAAGAACAATGCCGGAGTAGGGGGACAGACTGGAAGAATGACGTGTGAGGAGGAAGGGTTGCAGGAAGGGGGACGGGTTGGGATAGGGGGGTGTTAGGTTTTTTTTTTTGTTTATTCCTAATGAAATAGGAATCAAATTCCATATATACCATTAAGGAATCAAATTTCTAAGGAGAATGAGAATTTTATTTCCAAGAGAATAACTATTTTGACCATATTTTTGTACTAAATGTAGGAATACCATTCCATTCCTATAATTTGATTCCTTTCGAATTCATTCCACTCTCGATTCTAATGTACCAAATGCTATCTTAGTACTTCTTTCTTAACAGACATTTGAATTGTAATTGCTTTTGAGGTCATATTTCCATTGTTGATAAACACTAGGGTTTGATTTTACAGCTGTGAATTGAATCCATGATCTGTTATTGAAATTCATTGATTATGCATATTTGAAACTAGAATTCATGGATTATGCATTGTTTAATTAAAGTTGGGTCTTCCACATTTGAAACTTCCCCCGAGTTTCCAAAGTTCAGTGAGGCTCACAACAGCAGTTATATCTGCATCTCTGGTTGCTGAGGTGTATGTTTCTAGTTTTTGTTTGCATTGGACTATCTCCAATTTTTGCTTATGCTCCTCTCAATATCTTGTAGCTTAAAAAGGCTTTTCCAAAGAAGAACATCCCCCAACCCCCACCAAAGCGTGCTTTCCTAAGAATTAATTCCAGCCATATGCTTCTGGAAGAGGTAAGTGAAATATCCTATTAGTCTTATACATTTTACTCGGCACTTTATTTGTTGAATGATCTCAAAATTCTGAAATTTCCTTGGTATTTCTGAGATATAATGGTAAGTTTTGACTATTAGCATGTAGTCTAATTTTGAAACTTAGATTCAATTGTTCATTTTGTCTTAATTGTTAAACTGTATTTTACCAACTTACTATAATGCTAGATATTGTTTTTTGCTGAACTCTATGATCTCTCTATAGTTTCTTCTGCAACTGTACAACTGTTGTTACCCTGCTCTACTATTGTCTTAGGATGCTACTAAACTGATGGTGATGGACTAGTTCTTCAAATAGATTAGCTAATGTAACAATATATTTCCTTTTTTGTTCACAGTGCCATGAAATATTAATGGTCAACATTTTCATTACTTTTATGGAAGCCGTTATATATACAAGTGTGATTATATGTTTCACAAATTGTTCTTTCTTTAGTTCCCGCAACCATAGGGGTGGGGGCTGATAAGAGAGTGGGGTTCACATCGTTAATAATATACTCTCTTTTTTTCCTATGCTTTTATATTCTACAAAAGAAAGAAGTGCTTTGAAATCTCTATTGCTGTCTACATCCTTATAAGAATTTCAACCAATGTCTTCAAAACATCATACAATTTGTGCTCTTTTGATTCATAAGATTGTTTTCTAAGATTTTTAATATAGTAGGTCTATTCAGGAAAATTGAATTTTATATATGTTATATTGATATAGAAATGTAATTGATTGTGTCAGAAAAATTAGTGTCCTGGTGGAGGTCAAGTCTCACTCATTTTTTAATTCATATTTGGTTATTTATCTTCCATCAAGTGGGATCATGTTTGACTTGTATTGGTAATATGCAGTTTCTCTTTCTAAAATCTGTTAAATTTATTCCAGAGAAGGTTTTCTTTGGAGGAGTGGATGGGAAAAATACTATCTGACATTGAATTGTCTAGAAACGTGCAAGTGGCATCTTTTCTTGAGCTAGAGGCTGCTGCAAGGTCATGTAGGTGTCCTTTTTTGTTTGCTTATTACCTATGCAATTTTTTCTTTAGTCTTTAAATGTCCACAAAAATTATGATTATTGGTATTTTCCCAGACTCACACCGTCCTCCTTTACATTACAAATCACATATTGCTTTGTTAATTCAGAAAACTACTTATTATGATTTATGGGGACCTGCCCCACTAGTTACCCTACCTATTTGGAAAAAACTAATTATGATTGCTAGTACCTAGTTTGTAAAGTTTGTTTCAGTTTGAGGTGTTTTGTTCTGTATGTTCTTGCCAATCTTAGGCCTGGAAAATTTGGAATTGTAGCATTGTATGTACCTGATTGCTTAAATGCTGCTGATATATTATTTTTCCCCTCAGCATTTCTAGACAAGAATCGGCATTGTTTGGAATCAAATGCTAATGGTATTAGTTTATCAAAGCCTTTTCCTATTCAAATTAAAGCAAGATCTGGTTCTTCTGTTGCTGGTAGTTCATTAGTCCCATATACAGTTCAATCAGTAGCTTCAGATTGTGGCAGTGATTATGCTTATGAGGCATCAGATGAACCTCTACGTCAAGGAGCCCAGCATAGCTCTGAGGCTGATCTCAGCTTTCTAACAAAGGAACATCCAGAATATAGCTTATCAACTCAAGGAAATGGCCTTCTTGGTACAGAATCTATTTCAGATCAGAGAGAACAGTTCTCAGGCAGTAAAATTTATAGTGGCAAGGACATGTTTCTTGGAAACGCTTCAGGGACTGATGCAAAGATTGAGTTATTACCGGAGCTTGACCATGATAAGCGTCCCTCTCATTCACGAAAGTTTTCTTCTGAAAGTATTGGCAGTGATGTTAGTTCTATCAGAGGCAGTGAAGTATCAATTCCTTCTGTCTATAATTCACGTGGCAACGCCCTCGTCGACCTTTCTGGAAGGGAAGCTTCAGGTTTTATGGATTCTTCATGCAGTACCAGAATAAATGAGACCCATATTATACTACCTATTGATCATCGGCAAAACTTGAATAGACTCCTTATCACAATGCAACGGAGATTGGTGACGGCAAAAACAGACATGGAAGATGTCATGGCAAGGTTAAATCAAGAAATGGCAGTGAAAGAATACCTGACAACAAAGGTATACCCGTCTTATGGTATTAAAGTTGATTACTTCAGATGTACTATCTTAAAGACTGGTTAATTTAACCAATTTTATGAACACCAGTATTATGTTTTTTTCAATTATATTGTCACTGCTATCCCCCTGCAAAGGATTAGCGCAAGGCATGCCTACATGTTAATAGATGTTCACGAGCTAGACAGAGTTGTTTGTGTTTATATAACTTGGAAACTAAGATTTTCATTTAGTTCATCATTTTTCATATTTTTTATAATATCCCTTAATTGGTTCTTCCTGCTTTAATAATGCTATTCAGGTAAAGGATTTGGAGGTAGAACTTGAAAGTACCAAACAAAGAAGTAAAGAAAACTTGCAGCAAGCCATAATGAGTGAAAGAGAAAGAGTTACACAGATGCAGTGGGACATGGATGAACTTCAAAGAAAGACTTTGGAGATGGAATCAAAACTCAAAATTGAACAGGTTTGGTGGTTTTTTGCAACCGTTTGTTATTTGTTCTATACTGTGGTTTACTTAGAAAATGTTCTCTCTTGCAGAATGAAAGAATCGACACAGATTCAGAAAAAATATGCTTTGCTGTTGAGAAGGAAACTTTGACGAGAGAATTGGATGATAAAAGTCTCCAATTGGAGACTTTGAAAAAGCAAACAGAAGATTTGGAGCTGAAGTCAAAATCAGATATTAAAGTGCTAAGTAAGGAGATCAAATCTTTAAGAAATTCTCAAGCAGAGTTGAAGGAAACATTTCATCAATCAATGAAGGAGAAATCTGAATTGCAGGTATTTCTTTAGTATAAACTGAGCCTTGTTTTAGGCAACTGCCATATCTAACCTTTCCATGTAAGTGATAATGCTAAATGAAGCAGTTTGTATTTTTAAAAATACAATTCTGTTGTTAAATTTTAAAGCAAGTTCTTGATAACATTTCTTGCTCTCTTCAGAGAGTTTATCAGAAGGAAAAACAAAGGTGGAGACTGAAAGCATTGTCGAGGAAGAAGCTTCTCTATGAATGTGCAGTCCTTCGTCGCCGTCTTCAAGAATGTAGTGTCAATGTTCTTCCGGAAGAGGAAGAACTTGCTGTTGACCCATCATCTTTTTCAGAAGCATTAGACACACTTACAACTTCAGACAATCGAATTGGTCTTCTCCTTGCTGAGGTATTTTCCATGTGACATTAAATTTAGTCATACTTTTGAACTTTGGAATCCAAAATACATTTTCCTATGAGCACAAATTATTGTCACAAACAGTATCATTTAGTGGTGGCACTGCCTTAATCTACTTAAAAACATTGTCTATTCTTCATATTAAGTCAATAAATAAAAATTCCAATATATATCCATATTGTATTATATCAAATACATGTATTTGCCTCGTATTTCTAGATACATATTGGAACACCATGTGAATCCTAATTAATAGGGATGATTTATAGCATTAATTTACAAGGGATGCTTCAAGAATACTTTTGGATGACATGTCAAAGCATGACGATACAAGCATGTGGAACTTTAACAAACAACTCAAGTAGCTCACTTGGCAGGGCTTTGTGATTCCACAATTTTACTAGGGTTCTTCGTAAAACATGTACAACTTCAACTAGTAATATATGTGCTTGGATATGCATACATCCCTTTAATAAACATGCAAGTAATTTGCAACTTTGTTGCTTGCAATATCAATATGCTTTGACTCTTGTATCTTTATTTAGCGGAAATTACACTTTGGTACCTTGATGTTTTCGGGTTCAAACAATTTGGCATCCAATACTTGAAAATGGACATTTCACTACCCTAACATTATCTCCATCCATCAAAACAACCCTCCACTATTGAAACTCCTATCATAAATACAAGGGTATAAATTTATCACCAAACTACACTCCCACCTTGTCAAAGTTAGGTACCAAATTGTTAAAATCCTTAAACATTTGAGTACCAAAGGTAACCTTTTTATTTAGGATGCCAATTCAGTCTAAGGGTATAATGATCAAGCCACAACTCACAAGTAAAGATAATGGTGTTAAGTCTTGTGAACAGTTTTAAAACATCAAGGTAGAGAAGTGTATATTTCCAAACTTTGGGAACCAAACTGTTAAAACCCAAAAATGTCGAGATACGAAAGTGTAATTTCTCCTAGAAGAAATTCACACTTAAATCAAAATAAGAACCATAAGAATGAAAGAGTAGAAATTACAATAATATAGGGAGCATGAACAAAAAGTTAATCCAAACAATTGAACTTGAGAAAAAATATCTCGAGTATGTTGGAAGCTCGTTGAGCTTCCTCTTGAGACTTGAGAGATGGTGCCTCCTTGCTCTTGGATCATTCTAGAGACATCTTAGTGTAGTGATGCAAAGAGAAAATCACATAGTTCCTCAGTTTCTATAAACGATGTTGTGAACTCAACGCAACATAATAAACCATATTCATGTCTTAGTGAGGTGTAGTAATTTCTAAATCCAAAGGATATAAGGAGACGAACCCACAAGGAATATATTTGAATAAAAAACCCAATAATAAGAGCTTGTTCAAGATTCATGGGTGCATCTGCACGTAAATATATGCATGCTCTTTACAGTTATCAATTTGTGAGCTGCATGATTGCATTTCACATATGTGAACAAGATAGCTGGAAATAGCACCAGGTGCGAGTTTTGCATCAGCAAGTGCGAGTTTTATGTCAGCAAGTGCAAAATTTGCATTAGCAAGAATTAACATCATAATTCCATAATAACTGAAAGTATCACCCAGGATATGTGCCAGATTGCAGGTTAAGAATTATGAATTCATGCAAATTTAGGACTTAGCATAGGGAAACATCTTTCTTTCTAGTTTTAGCATAAAAATACTGCATAGATAGATGAACACAGTGGAGGAGTGCAAGTGATAGAGATACAAGGATATGACAATTGTCGCAAACAAGAATGACATATAACAGAAGATTCAATCACTTGTAAACTTGAATAAAGGGGTATTCTATCCAGCATGCATGCTCACTATAATGTTTATGTAGTTTAGTCTGTAAACATGATCATGTCTTCACCTCATTCCGTGGCAAGAAATACTCCGTCATTAGCTGTTCTATTCTTGTACCTTTTGACACAACCCGTATGTGAGGATTCTTGGGCTAAATGTATCAAGTCGAGAAAGGGGGCACTTGCCTTATCCTTGTATTGAATAGAAACCTTGCCCATTCTAGGAGCCCTGGTCTTCAATCATCTAGTCTTTTACTATTCCTCCCATTGCATGGAAGAGATTGCACTCACGTCCAACTGGAAAAGCTCCATCCTTCTCACTTTACATGTAGGGAGTCATAATACTTCATAAAGAAAAAAAAAATTTCACCTATATTATTGAGTGAAAAAAAAAAGCTATTCTGAGTTCTCTCCTTGAAGAAGGAGAATGGTGTATTCTCAAGGATGCTCTTGATTGTGGCATTCTTGGTAACCTTGTTTTATGCCACTGGAGGCTGCAATGCTGTTGACTAAATTAATTTCTTTTAGATCTTGAGTTTCCTTTTTTTGGGGTTTTCATTGGTATATAACAAAATGCGGTGCACACTATTTGGCTGGGTCATTGTTGGGCTTCAACTGTGGTCCTGTTGATCACCTAATATGAGGCAAGAGTCACTTATGTGGTCTAAGAAATCATCTAAACAGAAAAAAGGAAAAAAGATTAAGGTAGGAAGGTTTGCACCCAAAGCCACCACAACCTTCGTGCCTTTGAAAGGAGTTCTTCTCTTGAACATGGTTTCCCTCTAACACAACCCCACTCCTTTAATAACATATTGCCAACATGCAGCTTGGAACAAGAACCGTATTGTGTTTGATAACTGTTAAAATTTTCCCTTTTTCACTTGTTATTTTAACAAGCTATTCCTTGTACCATGACATTATTATGAATTTGTGATTAAGCTGCATAGCACCTACTTGTAACTAATTCTGTAAAGCATAACAAGCCCCTAATTTGTTGAACAGTAT
This sequence comes from Posidonia australis, assembly GCA_024699735.1. NCBI lineage: Eukaryota > Viridiplantae > Streptophyta > Magnoliopsida > Alismatales > Posidoniaceae > Posidonia > Posidonia australis. Next base: position 25,074 of record JAMKQA010031565.1, read on the forward strand.
ACTACAAACAGACACTACACAACATGTGATCCATATTTAATTAACTAATTATTTTATTCAGCTTGAGTGACTAGTGGTAGTAATGTATATGAAACCCAATTGCTTCAATTGACTGGTGGTATTATTGTATATGCAAGCCTTGCCTCTGTTAAACAGTTTACTAAAAACTGAGTCTCAGTAGGTGATGTCAGTGGTAATATTATGCAGTACATAAGGAGATGTAATCCATATTCAGGTTCTTTTCAGCAGGTTGATTGACTGGGTAATTTCCATTTTGTACACCTTGTGTAATTGACTGCTATCGTTTGCTTACAGTGTTCAAACTTTTCTAGGAATGTTTTATTGGCCGTGTTTCTTTTGTAGCTATTTATAAATCTATATTGTTTGATTGTATAGGCACAACTTCTTGCACAAGAAGATGAGAGTGCTATAATGGATGCGGAAAACTGCGAGGTGCATGGCCTTCCAGAAACTATCACCACTATGAATGGTGATGATGCCGACCTTGTGGATGATGAGGTCCGGCAGATGCTAACAGATATATTTATAGACAACGCCAGATTAAGGAAACAAGTTAATTCTATTATGCGATTTGCTTTAAAGGCTGATATTAAACCTGAGAAAGAAGATGACTCTATTCCAAGAATAACAGTTTTGAACAGGTACTTAGAAAGATAAAGTTTGTAAATACCCTAACATTATAAGGAAGTATCTGTAATGAGGCTCTACTCCACATCGTATGAAGGAGTAGGTGTATATGTATCTCCATGGAGGATCTCAACGAGTATTACTGCCACTGTATTTAGTTTGTATGTGTTCCTCAGCGACCATATCTTTCTGTATCTTTGTCAAACAGGTAAAGTAAGGAGAAAAAAAAATGTTCTTGGTTTTACCCGTAATCGTAAGTAGTGTCCAAGGACTGATACCGGAGAAAACTCTTAGACGTCAGAACTTCAAATATTTGGAACTTTCCAAACTAAGAGCTATGAAGTATGGAGTTGTCATTGGGGAGGATTGAGGAGGGAGCATCGCAGTAATGGTGTGAAGATTGGATATGGTGTAGATATGAGTGTCACCCATAATTGCATTCATTTTCGAAAATCCAATACAACTACATATATGGATACCATACAAATAGAAAACTTATGTACTTATATCCTAAAAAAATAGATATGGGTATGAATCAAATAAAAAGGAAATAGATACGGATAAGGTATAATAACAAACATGTACATTAAATATTTTTGTTAAATCATCAATAAGATTTTCATATAGTTTATGTTTCTCATTATGTATGAAAAAATTGACCATATAGTATATAAATATTTTTTAATATCAAATATTTATATAAGTGAATATTTAAGTGAAATAATTAATATTTCTATAAGTAAATACAAATATTTATATATTTCTATTAAATATTGAAGTAAAATAATTGACATAACCATTATAAAAATATATATTAATACAGATGTCCGTATTAGTTTGTAAAATATTATTTTTATAGAGAGAGAGAGAGTCATTTTCTAGAGAGGTCTGACCTTACTTTTGTACGTGAGGTCCATAATTCTAGTAATTGATTTTGAATCTCTTGTTTACATCCTAACCGTCTAAAAAAAATCCTTTGAAATCAACAAAGATATGTTAATAAGTAAGAGTAATTTTCAAAATCTTGTGAAGTGTTTCTCATTAATTTCGTTTCATGCAACAACAAAAAGTGAATCTAGTTGAAAAAAACATCAAAACTCCTCTTCTATCTCTCTCTCCCCAATTCCACACCCTCTCCTCCTCTCCCTCTCTCCGCCAACGCCTGCAAGATGGACTGCCCGGTCGCCCTCAACAGCCTCCTCACCTCCAACATCCCTACCACTGTCGAGCACTGCAATCTGAGATGGAACCCCTACACTGGCGACGACAAAAGCAGAAACATCGGTAAGAGGAACAGGAACGATGCACCCTCCTCCTCCTGTCGTTTCAGCTTATCCCAAATCCATTCTACTGTGGTTTCTTTTCTACTTCTCCTCTTGTAAAATGTTGTAGTGTCTCTTGGTATTTTGGTGGTGGTGGTATAGAAGTCAGGAATAGCAACACTAATGCAGCAAGGTCAAAGGCAACGTCGTCCTCCACGCCTTGTCTGGACACCTCTGCTGGCCATCCTCCCTCGACGTCGTCCTTGAGAAGGTAACTCTTAAGTTTTTTTTGAGATTCATGTTTTTCGAGTGTCTAGTGCTTGATGTCGATCTGTGAAGTGTGGTCATGGCAAGATTTGGAGTGGAGTCAGCATTGAAGATTGGAAAAGAAATGAACAATTTTGAGTAATTAGTGGTACATCTACTCATCTGGTTGCTATGTTCTAAGGATTACTAAAGGTCTTGGTTGGAATTGATACCAACTTTACAGTCATAGTCAAAGCAAATGAAGAAGATGGAGAGTTTGTAGAGTTAATTTCATGCTTTTTTGTTGTTAATTTCATTGTTTCTTTCTTGCGGTTGTTGAATATTGTACATGGTAAGTAATATTTGGTAACACCTTCGATGGAATTGCCACTATATATTGTGGCCACTGCCATCTCGATGTTGTTGGAGTCACTGTAAACTAAAGTAGACAACTCCATCATTGTACTGTTGTGTACTTAAACATTACATGTGATAAATAATAACAGAATCCTGTAAACATTAAAATAAAACAGATATAATAATTGTTACGTAATAGTAAAATCAAAACTAAAATATAAAATTGTTAATGTAATTTTTTTTTCATTACGTTAAAATCGTACCTACCAATTCGAGACGAATATCAATAATAAAATTCAAAGAAACGTAAGATCAAAACTAAAACTAATAAGAAATAATCGTTAATGTAATATTGAAATCGTAAGTTTTATATATGATAAAAATCATATCTACTATAATAAAATTCATTGAAACATAATACCAAAATTTTTACTAAAATACAAAATTGTTAACGTAATAAAAATGTAATCGTAAGACGAAAACTAAGACTAATGGGCAAAAAAAACGAAAGTTGGGTGAAATAATTATACTTTATGTAAACGATTACTATTCCATAAGTTGAGTTATTTAGGAATTAGAATGGATGGCCGTCAATAATAAATGCCCATGTGAAGGAAACAACCTTTCTTTGTTAAAACCAAACCACTAATGTGGGCAATATAAATTAATTGCTGAGTCATCAATTCATTTACCAAGACAAGCAATTAAATACATCTTAAAACACCTTTTAATCTCCATCGTATAATAGAATATTAATTGTAATAGATGAATGACTTTACATAATAAAAGTGAGGACAGAGCTCATCCTACGTTGTCATCTACTCTGCCTTGCCATTCTCTCCACCACCTCTATGACTCACCGCCCTCATCTCCGCCCTACCGCCATTTTCTTCACCATCATCGCAAAACCTTATCCACAAATCTCAAAATACTAAAACTAAAACAGTAAAGCGTAGTAACACTGAAACTAAAAATAGGAAAAAGTAATAAACTAAAAACAAAAATAAGAAAAAAAATGTAACACTAAGAAAACAAAGAAGTGTGAAGTTAAAACTGAAACTAAAACTAAAAAAGAAAAATGTCACGAATAAAAAAAAATTGGGATTTCTATTGGAACATGGAAAATGATTAGTAAAAAAACAATTATTATAAGGTCATAAATTTCAACTTTATTAACAATGCCTATAACTAGATTTCAATTTAGTATAGTTATTATGTTGTTATGTGAGCCATAGATATTTACCACCACTACTATTATCATTGATATTTTTGTAAGTATGTTGGTGAGACTACTTGCATGACAACTCATGTTTCAAAATAGTATAAATGTCCACATCTAATGTTAATATGTCTACATTAACTAACTTAGCAGTTATTATATTATTATTAAATATTAATAATAAATGTCCACATTGTAACATTCACAATAATTACCCATGTGAAAAAGAAGAGTTTTTGTCAAACCAATGTCACTAACTTAGGCCACAAAAAAAGTATTAAACATGTGAAAGAGAAGCAGTCTTTCTTCATCAGAACCAAGGCCACTAACTTGAGTCACGAAAAAAAGTATTGTTGAGTCATCGATACATGCAATTAAACATATTTTAAAACACTTTTAAATCTAGACCGTAAGATACTAAATGTACAGTAGGAGATGAAGAGTCTTATCATACAAAAGTGAGGCTGGACCATCTCTGATAATTTACCTATATATATATATATATATATATAAATATATGTATGTATGTATGCATGTATGTATGTATAGTTAATATCCTATAAGGTCGGTCCTTACTTTTGCTAGTAAGGCCTTTCATCCTATCCACCCATCATATACACTAAAACACAATCACAACCATACACTAAAAATGGGAAAAAAAATTCTATTCAATTCATATCCCGAAATTTACGCGTGTTGAAAGGATTTTGAAAACTATGTAACAACTGTTCCGGATTAATGGAGCTCTCTCATTTTTCAACCTCCCCACCTATTACCATTTTACACTGTTATGAAAATCTCCTTCTCTTCCAAAACCTCTCCGTTGCCCAACCAGACCATCACACCGTCAACGACTGATAACTCCCTTGAAAAGATCTCCCGCACGAGCGACGAAGTAGTGGTTTCATTTGTATCTTCTTCGACGCGTAACAATCACCTTCCATAGTCGATGACTGATCTTTCCTAAAACAAGATCGATGGCTTCATCAATGGATCGACGATGATTACGACTGTGTCCTTTCATCGAATAAGACATGATTTCTTTGAAAAAAAAAAAAAAAACTTAGATCATCCTCTCGTTACTTCATTTTACAATATATGTGTGACATTTGGGCCTGATTATCTATTTTATTATAAATCCTGTAATTATTTATAATATTGTGTATAATAGTTTATTAATGGATAATCTGTTGTTTCTTGGTTGTGTGAGGTTGTGGTTGGCTTTCTGTGCATCTGCTTGTGATTTGGAATCCATGTGGAGTCTAGTTTGAGGATGCACAGTTGCCTCGGTTTGCGTGTCTGTCTTTTCTTCCTTTCTTTTCCTTCTTTTTCTCCTTCTTTTCCTTCTTCTCACGAGCCGCATACTTTTCTCCCCATCCCCTTCCCTTCCCCAACCCGTGCCACCAGCGACACTGGTCTGTGCCTCGCCGTCTCCTCCAATGCAATGGACGGCCGGCACGATGCGGGTGGAGAGGAGGATAAGTGGAGATTGCGCCATGCAGAGAGAGGAAGGGGTGACAGAGAGAGGAGAGGGAGAGGATCGGGTGTAACCAAGGAGGTGGTGAGCCGCTCGTGTGTTCCGCCGACAGAGGAGGCTTCGCCGGGGCGAGAGGAGGCTTCGCCGGGGCGAGAGGAGGTTCGCCGAAGAGTAGGGAAGGTCGTCGGGGGCTGTGCCAAGTACGCGACCCCTTACCTTTCCTCTGTCTGGTGTTTTGTTAACAGTAGGATTATTTGCATGAAAATCAAGATAATGCATGGAAAATTGTAGAAAAATAGTAGGAATGATGGAAATGAGTTCAATGATGTGTATGTGTAAGGATCATGCTAGATTGTGTGAATTT
>JAMKQA010031566.1:0-33596 GCA_024699735.1 Posidonia australis
GAAATGGCTCTGGGGCTATCCTCAATGTCTCTAATACTCGGGCCTCTCCTTTATGGATAGAAATTAAGAATTGTTTTACCATTGTTAATGCTTTCTCTTATTTCCAATTGCATAATGGTAGAGATACATTGTTTTGGGAAAACAGGTGGTGGAATGGGGAAAGGCTGAGAACTCTTCTTCCTGATATATATCAATTGGCTAAATTCAAAAAAGCCTCTGTCTCTAAAACACTAGGGTTACATGCTGATAACTCAGCTTCTGTTTTCTCTGAACCCTTGACAGCAGAGCTTAGTGAGCTTTTACATGATCAATTAACTACTTTCAATGGCATTATTACTTCTACTATTCTTACTGAAGCTCAAGATACAATGATATGGAAACCCACAAATAATGCTTTCACTGTCAAGTCATGTTATGAAATGCTTAATGATGGAGGGCATCGTTTCCAATATATGTCTGCCATCTGAGATTGTTGGGTGCCATTAAAAATTAAATTATTTACATGGTTAGCTTTGTCCAATAGAATACTAACTAAGGACAATCTTATGAAAAAAGGCTGGCATGGGAATGATTGTTGTGTACTTTGTAACAATGGTGTTGAATCTGTTAGGTACATTTTTCTACTGTGTCCTTTTGTGCAATGTATTTGGAATTTCTTTACACTTACAAATATCTACCCTGTTTTTAACTATGTGGAAGATTTCTTCATTATCCCTCCTGTCTTAAGGTTTCCTACTACATTATCTGGAGCCCATGTTTTCGTTCAAGCTGTACTTTGGCTTGTGTGGCAGGAGAGAAACAACAGAATTTTTAGGAGATTATCTAAGACCCAATGCATGATTATAAATGATATAGTTGGTTTGTTTCATTGTTGGGTAGCTTCTCTGGCTACAGGTTTTGAGAAAGAAGAAAATATTAAAGCCATTTCTTCCTTCCAGCAGAACACTGGGCAGGCTCAGGGTAACCTCCCTCCTACTACCTTCTTGAGCGACATGGAGTGTGATACTGGTACTCCAGCTCTCCCGTTCTCTGATTAACCATTGGTTGATTGATGCTTTCAGTGTGATACTGGCTGGCTCTGGCATTTCTTTGCTGCTGGAACTCATTTTTGGTTCTGTATTTCTACTGTGCTATTTTGTACGTCACCTGTTGTGTGACGAGTTCTTTCTTTTTGTAATATTTTGGGGAACACTACTTTGGACTTCTGATTTGGGTTACTTCATATAATAATAATATTAAATACCGTTAACAAAAGAAAAACATCAAAGAGCAACACTAGAATCAGCTAAAAACTAACAAAGAGAATCTGAATATTGCTAATAGGTTTAGTGTTTTGAATGTTGAGTCACGCGACATGTAGAAGCCTCAAAAAGGTACTCATCATCCCGTTGCTGTTAATGATGATGGTAATGAATGGATAAATCTTATCTGAGCAATTGGGAGTGATGTCGCTAGGAAAGCTGGTACTTAAAAGGGGAAAACAGGAGGACAAAAGTAGTAAAATGGGGGGGTTTGTAACGAATGCCATGGATTTGGCACTAGAGCAACAGGATAGGGCAGATAGAGACTCTGTTGAGTCTGTGCTAGCACTCCAGAAATTAGATGAGGAGGATCCAAGGGAAAACAAAGTTACCAAGCAAAATGCCACTGCACTTAGAGGTCTTCACGTGGGACTGGAAGAGTTGTTCAGAAGGATGATGATAATCCACTTAATCCAATTTCAGATATTGATCACTTGAAAGTCAAGATTGAAGCAGTGGAAGGACTAAAGAAGAGTGACTGCAAGGTTAATAATAACAACAATACAGAAGTTCATGCTAAAGAAATGCTTGAGGATAAAGTCGTGGACTCACAGACGTGTGAAGATGATATGTACATGTATGCCAATAGGAAGGATATATCAGAATATTATTGATATGAAGGATGCTAAATATACTGATGAGGACATTTTTAAAGGTCTTGCCCCCTACCAACATGATCTTTCCACAAGTATCTGCAATGGTAAATGATACAGAAGAGCATCTCAAAAATATAAATTTTCCAAGTAGTGATGATGGGCCAAATGAACCTGATGATTTTTCCCAACACCACCACACAGATTTTCAGATTAAGGATAATCAACTGCACTCTTTAGCTTCTGATGACAATCCTGTCTTTGAGGATATGGAAAAGAATTTGGATAAAGGGCCTCCTTGGAGCCTAGGAGAGGAGGAGATGATGTTAGCATCTCCTGTAGGCACTACAATGAGTGTGTATGCCAAATCGGATGAAGGTGATACTAAGGGTGAGGACATTGATAACGAAGAACAGGCTATTATGTCAGATGGGCAATCAAAGAAGAAACATAAGAAAATTAAAATTCATATCACTAGTTATGAATTGAGGAGCAGATAGCACAGAAAAGAAGACCTGATGGACAACCACAACAGCAACAACAAATTTTGATGATTAGTGCTTTATTTTAGAATTGCAGAGGGATTGGTAACATCTCCGCTATTAAACATCTTAAAGGATTGATCGCTCAATTCAATGTTCCTATTGTTGTTATTTCAGAACCTATCTTTAGACAAGGCTGAAAACATCAAAAGATAGATTCATCTAGATAATGTTTGGACTAATGTTGAATCCAAATCAAAATTATGGGTTTTCTGGGATAATTCAATGTCTTTAACTCATATTCTTGATACAGTCAATCTTCTACCTTCATACTTGAAGTTTCTCCTTCTTGCAAATTTGTGGTAACTACGGTATACACTTCTTGTGAAAAAATTCAAAGAAGAACTCTTTGCATCCTCCATAGCTCAGTTAACATGCCTTGGTTGGTGGGAAGGGATTTCAGTGTAGTTTGTAATTCTACTGAAGTTGTTAGCACTATAGAATTTGACTTTCCTGCATCAGATGAGTTTAATGTTTGTCTTCAACTAGCTGGACTTATTGAAATGAAGCATACTGGGAACTTGTATTCTTGGTGCAATAATCATCAAGGTATATCTAGAACTTACAAAAGACTTGACAGAATTGCGTGCAATAGTGACTGGTTGAATGTTGGGGACTTCACAGTTAAATATTTGCCTAGAATTCATTCAGACCATGCACCTATGATTTTACAACAATGTTTTATCACCAAACCTGGCCCTTCTCCTTTTAGATTTCAAACTATGTGGACTAAACATGAAGGCTTTCTGGACTTTGTTGCTTCACATTGGGAGGGTAAAGTGGCTTCTAACCCTCTTTTGAATTTTTGCATGAAAATTAAACTTCTGAAGGGTCATCTCAAAGAATGGAATTTTAAATGCTTTGGCAATATTGTCAAGAAACATGAGGAAGGGATTAATAATATTGATTTTCTAGATCAAATGTTGCACACCAAATGGGACGAAGGTATTTGGGCAAACTAAGCTGATGGAAGCTAGGAAAAAATTCCTATCTAGTAAGCATCAGAATGAAAATTTTCTCAGGCATAAGTCCAAGATTAATTGTCTTCTAGAAGGTGATAAGAACACAAATTTTTTCAATGTTGTTATGAAAGAAGGAAATCTAATATTTCATCTGCCTTGTTAGAGAACCCTATTTTTGAAAACTCTACGGATTTTTTGAAGGATAAAGCTACAAAAGTTTGTAAGGATCTCTTGTCAACAAAGAAATGTGACATTCAATCGACTCTATTGGACACTATCACAAAATCTGTAACATTTGAGGATAACATTATGTTGTGTAGACCTCTTGATTATGAAGAGATTAAGGATGTTGGTATAGCTTTTTTATTTCTTGTTGGGATATTATTACTGATGATCTGGTAGCTGCAATAGTAGGTTTTTTCAACAGAGCACCTCTTCCTAGAGCATGAAAATCTACTTTCCTTGCTTTAATCCCTAATAAGGATAGGGTACGTGACTTGATTGATCTTAGGCCTTTCCTTTTGCAATGTCTATTACAAAGTGATCTCCAAAATTCTAACTAAAAGGTTTGGAATAATCCTTCCTAAACTTCTCTCTAGAGAATAAGGAGCTTTTATAAATGATAGAAGTAATCATGATAATGTGGCTCTCACTCAAGAACTTATGCAAAGTTTGTATGGAGGCCTACCAGGCGAAATCTAATACTTAATCTTGATATGGGAAAAGCCTATGATAGGTTGATCACTATTTTCTTTATGTGGTTCTGATGAAAATTGAGTTCTCTACAGAGTGGATTGACTTGATTAAGTAGTGCTGTTCGATGTAAATTGAAAAAACTTTAAATCCGTAAGTACACGGTGCCAACATGTAGTGAGGGTAAGTGGGAGTCAAACCACAGAGACTTCGCCTCGTTTCTCAAAATCTTGATGTAAATACTCAATCAAAGAAGAATGTAAATCAGTGGGGAGAGTTGTTATTTACGATACTACGATGCAAAATTGAACAAAATAAGCGACCTTACTAATGACTAAGAGCTAAGAGTAAGGGGAAGAGAGGGTAAAGAAGTAGAGGAGGATGAGAAGTTCGTTACACTAATGAAAATGAGATAAAAACTAGAAGAACAAGGCTACATGAGATTATTCTAAATTATGAAAGCAACAACACGATTAAATCAAAGCTAATAATAAAAGACAACCATTAAATTAAAGGAGGTAGAAGAGATGGAAAATAACAATAAATCTTTAAAGAGAAAACTTAATTACCATTGCTTGAATTTCAAAATTATAATGCTTGCACGAAAGTAAAACCAAGAAGAAATTATATCCTAAGTTGCACAAAAGAATCCCCCCCACAACATTGGTCTTTTTATAGACTTAACAAGTTTATCCTCCCCTTCAGAAATAAATCCGTTCATATCTACAAATATTTGATCGACATACATAAAAATTATATCGTAATCTTGATCCACACAAAAGATTCACTTAAAGATATCAAATCTGGACCCTGGGAGGCTCCCAAATTGCCAATTGGTAGGAGGCATCAGTATCATTTGGATATTGTCGATTTGAAAGCTTATATTCATTGGCATTTAATCCTATATATGTTGAGAACTTGATTTTTGGGATTTGTCATTCGTAAGTGCCTTTGATGGATTTATGCCCAAATTTACTTTTTCTCTCCTTTATTAATTTATCTAATCACCATGTTCTTGCACAAATTGCATAAAATACCTTTAAGAAGCATTATTTATAAACATGATTGGGAATGACATATGCATGAATTATGTGATTATCACTTTGACCAAATGCTTTTAACTAATTCTTGAAAGGATTAGTTTGGAAGCACATATATTTATGCAAATAGATCTTATAATTAGGTTTATGAATTACATGATTATGCACTCATCAAATACCCCTAAACCTACCTTTTGCTAGTCTTGACACAACATAGGTAAAGTGGTTAAGTGCAATTATCTGTGATAGCTCATTCCTTTTCCCCTTTAGTTCTGACTTTCTATTTCAGGAAAACCTGATCTTAGGACGCATTTGATAGCATTTTGCTTCGATTCGACTCACTAGGGTCCTACTCTCATTATGTCATCACTCAACAAGAGAACTTCTCTCAAGTGTATGAATGACAGAATTGCTCACACTAAGTCAATTTAAGCACGAACCACAAAAGAGAAGATCTTTTGAAATAGGAAACAAGTCTCTTTAATAATGATGGGGGTAGAACCCAAGTCTTCTCACCTTTTCTATCATGGCACACTAAACTTTTAAACAATTTGTAGACACTTCGATTTGACAGCCACTTGTCGACGGATTCCTTCGGAAGAGTGCTCCAGCGACAACGAGGCATTTCCCTAGACCATAAGCTCATTTCAAATCCCAAACCATCCCAAAATCCATAATTCACCTTAAACCTTAGCAACACCATAAACCTATCCCTATAACACAAGCAGAGGCCTATTTTATGGTCCAATGTTTGGCTAGGATTCATGCAATTGGGCTCTGCAATAGGTTAGTTGCGTGTAGCCCCCACGTGCCTCCCTTGCGTGCTGGTACCACGTGTGATTCGCGTGTATGTCTTGGGTCAGTGGTTGCAGCTGAGGGTATAAGTTGCCCTTACACCAAGGGAACATTTGATTCTCGTCTCCCATTGGCTTGCGTGGACATGAGGCATGAACCACTTTACATCCAGACCATGACACCCTCCATGACAATTTTAAATGCCCATCCAATCCCTTGATTAAATCTCATCCACTAATCCTAATCCACTTTTAAAACCAACGACTCCTATTCACTCTCCCCTCTATAAAATAGTGTCTTGCTCCAACGTAGAGCTCTCTCTGCCATCCTTCTTGCTCACACCAGCCTAGCCCAAGCACCCAGCCTTCTCCCACCACTACTCCATCCTTTTCCAGCCATCCACCACCATCTCTGGCCACCCATATCCACTCCCAAGCTAGCACAGTAGCTTGCATCCATTGCATCACTTTCTCTAGCTCTCTTAGCAGCTCACCTCCCTAGTAGCTTGACAATTCTCCTTGCTTACCAGCACAACCTGAGCACCCATCCATCCCTGGCCATCCACTGCCATTTCCGGCCACTTACAACCCACTACATCACCTCCACAATAGCCAAAACTCCCTACATTGCTCTCCGAGACCTCCATCATCCTCCTAAGCCATGTATGAACCCACGACCTTCACCTCCCATAGTTGTCTAACACAACCGATAGTCCTCCCTTGGCACCACAGCGATGTCTTTGACTGAGCATCGCCGTCGTCGGCCTCCCACACCACAACCAAGCATCCAACACATCTCCTTCATGTCCACTGCTCACACAACACATCTGGAGCACCACTTGCGTGTCCTCAGATCACCAACAACATAGACCCAACCTCCCTCACCATACCTCAAGTCGCGTCACCCATAGAAGAACCACCGGCATTGGGGAGAAACAATTGTGTCTACTTAGGTAAGGCCTTGTCCTCTAAGTGTAGTTAGCTTTTCTTTTTATTCTGTAGTGTGTTACTGATGTGTTTTATCCTTGTTTCATTTGATTTCTTGCATGAATGCTTTGTCCTTTGTCGTGTGAGATTTTCGATCGATGAGCTTAGGTTGGGCCTCTCTTCATGTGTTTTTAGTTTCCTACATTGCATTTTCCTTTCCGTCCCCTTCTTTATTCTCCACCTAGTAATCTCAGGTGGCTTATTGGTGCTCCTTGTCGCCATCATGGTCGGTCGAACCTGTGAATGTTGGCAGAACTCAATGAGGATGGTGGTGGGGCTGCTTCTCACTTCCTCATTCACATTGCATCCGTTTCATTCATCTTCGCCTCCTCTAGCTTCCTCCACTCTCAGATGACTCCCACATGACTCATCGGAGCTCACTGTTGGATTTCATGGCCGTGAGAGACAGTGACATCTGGTAGTTGAAGAGGGAGGTTCATAGAGATGAATTTGCATTTTGCATCCAAGTTTATCATTTGTATCTCCTTTTCATACACCATGTGTGACCATGCCGGTGGAACCCTTGCACGACTCTCCTACTACCGGGTGCATGAAAGCACACGAGGAGACCTGATATGGTCACAGCGAAGATGGTGAATCCTGAGGAAGAGACTAGACCCAGAAACACCAAGTGAAGATAAAAAGGATAAGGAAAGGAGTCGCCACCTAGTCTTTTAATGGAAAGACGAGGAAAACCAAAAAACACAAGAAAATCGAGAAGCAAATAAATGTATGTGTGTGCTCCGTGCCTAATGGACAATGCACAAATGAATGCGGGCCAGAGAAAGGGTAAGGATTCTGGTTACGCATGGGGAAGGAGTTAGGCACCCCCATGCGCCCGAGAAAACTCGATCTTTCTAGGTTTCCTACTGTCAATGGTCTATGGATGTATGCTTGCTTATTCCATATGCTCATGCATGAAGATGACTGAAAACATGCCAAACCAAAGTAAAGAAGTGAAATAAAGGGCAAAAAGTTAATTCGAGGGTCAAATGTAGGCATTGAGAATGCCGCTTTACTATACGCCCTTGGGCGATGAGGAAAATCGTGAAAATCGAGAAATTCTCGGAAAGCATCTTACAAATTAGCCGAAATTAGGATAAATCCGAGAAAATCAAAAGGAGAAAATAATCCTCATTTCGGGACAATGTCGGCTTTGACAAGCCTTTTAATATACGCCCTCGGGCGATAGAAAGCCAAAACAAGTCTAAAGGCGAAATCCAGGAAGCGACGAGAAAACAAAGCTAGAAACGAGCTAGGAAAAGCGTGCGCAAAGCCAAACAGAAAAGACAAGAAAACTTGTGCGGAAAGATGTGAAAAGATATGTAAAATGCAAGTGTGAATGCAAATATGAAAACTCTAGGGGATTTTGTGCAAAAAGTCCAAATTCCACGGAAAACTGAAGTTTTGAAGCTCAAGTCATCAAAAATACATAGGAAAACACATTCTATGCAATTATGAGAAAATCTAGGGTCAAATGTGCAAATATGTGCAATCCTAGTCAAAATGAAGTTTCCTAGGGGTTAAAATGTAATTTTACCACTAAAACATGCATTTAATGCAATTCAGTGGAAATTCAGGATAAAAATGCAAGAAAAATGATTCAGAAAGGTTCCAGAAAGTTTCAAGGGCAAAATAGTCATTTTACCACTGAAAACAGGCATTCAGAGTAAAATAAGTGAAGTATAGGGGCTAAACTGCAAATTTCCCAGCAGAATAAAGCATCCAAAAGAATTTTAGTAAGGACTGAGGGTTAAAATGCAATTTATCCTGAGAAAACATGCTTCAGAAAAATTTTCAAAAACTTATGGGGTTGAAGTGCAATTTAACCAGCAAAAACAACATCCTAGATGATTTCAGAAGAATGTAGGGGCTTAAATGCAAATTAACCAGAAAAATGAACTTTCAGAATGATTTCAAGAAAGCTTAGGGTCTCTTATGCAAAATTCCTGAATAAAATGCAATAAAAGGAAACTTGAGGGCTTTTGCTAAGGTTTAATGCCTGGAAAACATTATTTTAAATGTTTAGGGGGACAAATGCAATATTTTCAGTGAAAACTTTATTCAAACGATTTATGAAAAAATGATGAAGGACCTACATGTAAGAAAAGGACCTATAAGAAATGAAAAAGGACCTAAATGCAAGGAAAACAAAGTTCCAAAAGTTCAAACAAAATAAAATGTTTTAAATTGTTTTTTAAATGAAAAAAAGAAACGACGGTCGCCGACGACGGAGCTGGCCGTCGACGACCGCTGGAGGGGGCAAACAAGGCCTTCCCGTGGTCTGATCTTAGATCAGACTTCATGGGAGGCAAGAAGAAGGTGAGGGCGGATGATCCATCGGAGTGGATTGAGCATCTAATGGTGGGAGCGGGTCTCCCACCTACCTCGCCGTCGAGGTGCTCCAGCGACGGCATCAGGGAAGAAGGAGGGCTGTCGGGGCTGCGGCGCGGCGATTTGGTGGTTGTGGGGGCATCGTGGAGCCTCAGGGAGCTTCCCCACTCCTCTTGGAGCAGAATGATGGAGGATGGAGCGGAGGCGTGCTCCGACAGTCGTCGACGGCGTCCTCTCCGGTGGGCAATGTTGTTGCAGCGATCAGGGGCCCGAGGAGCGGCTCCAGGCAGTCCGGTGTGCTCGTAGGAAGCTTCAGAGTGTTTCTGGAGGCACGGAGCAATGCGGGAGGGCCGAAGATGCACAGTCCACCTCTGAGGTAGTTGTCTTCTCCGGCGACGGTAGTTCTGGCGTTATCCTTCGGCGATCGGCGTGGAGGCTGTTGGAAGCGTCGGAATGGCAATCCAAGGGGCGGTGGAGCACCAGGGAGGCTAGAGGAAGAGGAGAGGAAGATCGGGGGCCAGGGCCGTGCCCTGGATCGTTCCCCCCACCTACATCGCCGGAAAACGGCGACGGCAAGCTCCAGGGAGCAATTTAGAGCTCTCGGAAACAATCCAGAAAGAGAGAGGGGACTCTAGGAAGCTATAATTGAAAGCAAGAGAGGCTGGAGGAAGGCGTACCTGGTCTGGCAGTGGGATTTCTCCCTTGCAGCTCACTGGAGGTCGTCGGAATCGCCTCTCCACCTCCACTGCGAACTCCTCTCTCTCCCAAGAGCTCTCTCTCGCATCCTCCTCTTTCTCTCTCAGACCACCCAATCCTATTTATAGCTAGGAAATCCACTAACAACCCAACAAACTCATAACAAACTATTCTAACAAACCCAAAACCAACTAAACAAATTCTTAACAACCTAACTAATCCCTAACAAACTCACTAATCACTAACTAACTCACTAACAAACCTATGACAAACCTATGTTAGAAAAAATGGCCTACATGGGCTTTGGTGGGCTTAATGGGCTTCAATTGGGCCAAAATAGGGTTTTGTGGGCTTTGAATGGATTCAATTAGGCTTAGAGCTCATTGGTGATTGAAAGTCCAGCCACCACACTTTCAACCTGCAAAATTGGGGTGTCTACACCATGCATCATCCCATAGTGCTTCATTGCCCATTTGCATCGTTTTGCATCTCCATTGTGCCATGAAAAGGTCATTGGTGTGTTGCATATTTTGGGTCGCGTACGATGCTTTCGTATAGGACTTGCATCATGGTACTGCAGATTGCTCTCGTAGTTTGCTAGTTCCAAAATAGACCAATTGGCCAGAGCACCTGGGTACATATCTTATATGTTTTCTATCTAGTTTACAAGTATCCTGATTATTACTCTCTGCATGTTTCTACATGTGACCATGTCGGTAGAATCTAACTCGTAGGGTTTTGTGTGAAAAGCGAATCCACGAATCGATAAGGTCACGATAAAGAGTTGAATCCGAGGAAGGACACTCAAGTCAAAAACACCAAAACAGAGGATAAGAAAAACAAAACGGAGTCACCACCTAGTCTTTGGATACATGAGACGAGGAAAACTGAATGCGATAAAACGTAGTAGAAATAATGCAAATGAATGTGCGTGCATGCTTCGTACCTAATGGATGCAACACATTGGTCATTGCGTGCCAGAGAAAGGGTAAAGACTCCTGTTATGCATGGGAAAGGTATTAGGCACCCCTATATGACTGACGAATCGATCATCCTAGGCTTATTGCTCGCATGTGTGGTAAATGCTAATGCATGCTTGCTTATGTCTAGAATGGATGAATGGATGCTTGATGTCATGCCAATGTGGATGAAAACATGTATGAAAAATAGATTGATAAAACTAGACATCAATGTTGGAAGGGAAACTAAGATGCATGATAAACTAGATTGAAAACACATATGACATGAATCCATGATGCATGATGTGCATATGGCATGCAGTGGATTACATCTAGATGCATGAAAACCACAATGAAATCCGATGCAAGACGCACACAAGTGCTCTGACAAGCCAAACTGCTTTGGATCTAGCAAACCATGTGGTCGACCCACGCAACCTAACCACGGGACCTACATGGGATCCAAAAGATGCTACAGACCAGCTACCTTTTCATCGCACAAAAGAGGATGTAGGTTGATGCAAGCTTGTAAGTAAGCATTGAGGATGCATGAATGAATTACCATGAATAGCTATGAGCAGGGGATATAGCCCTAGGATTCATGAATTTCTTCCTAAATCTCCCCATGTGGCCATTAGCCATCAATGTCTCTCATGGCCATGAACTCGATCGTAAGCTTTGGTGGGGTACACTAGAGGTTGTTTGTGAGTGGAGGAATCCAGAGGAGATGAAGATGAAGTTGAATGAAATGGATGCAAGGCGAAAGAAGGAGCTAGATGCAATTCCCCTCCCATTGTCGTCATTGAGCCTCGCCCGCGTTTAGGAGCTCGGCCTACCATGGAGGCCGCAGGGAGCACTAGTGAGCATCTAGGATAGCAAAGTGAAGAGGGAGGAAGGGGAAGGAGAGGAAAACACAATGTAGAAAGCTAAAAACACATGGAGTGAGGTCACAACTTGAGCTCGTCGATCGACAATCTCACTCAACGATGGACGGGGCATGCATGCAAGAAACCAATCAAAGCAAGGATGAAACACATAGAAATCATAGTATAGAAAAGGAAAAAAAAAACTAATTGCACTCAAAGGGCTAGGCCTTATCTGAGTCGTCGAGGTTGTTTCTCCCCAATGCCGACGGTTCTACTCTAGGTGACACAGCTTGGGCTACGATGAGGGAGGCTGGGTCTATGTTGCTGGTGGTTAGAGGATGCATAGGTAGTGCTTTGGATGTGTTGTGTGAGGACTAGGAGTGTGCTGAATGCTCGGCTATGGTATGGGAGGCTGGTGACTAGATGCTCAGCTAGGGATGCTGCTATGGTGTCAAGGGTGGGCTGTTGGTTGTCTTCGGTGTTTGGAGGTGAAGGCCGTGGGTTCGTGCATGGCTCAAGAGGATGATGGAGGTGTAGGAGTGCAATGTAGGGAGTGTTGGCTATTGTGGAGGTGATGTAGTGGTGGTCGGAGATAATGGATTGGTGGCCAGTAGTGGTTGGGGTTGCTTGGTAGATGGGTGTGAGTGAGGAGAGATTGAGAGAGCTCTATGTTGGAGTCAAGCATTGTTTTATAGAGAGGAGAGTGAATAGGAGCTGTTGGTTTTAAAAGTGGATTAGGATAGGTGGTTGAGATTTGATCAAGGGATTGGATTGTCATTTAAAATGTCATGGAGGGTGTTATGGTCCGAATGTAAAGTGGTTCATGCCTCAAATCAACGTGGGCCAATGGGAGACGAGAATCAAGTGTTACCTTGGTGAAAGGACAACATAAAGCCTTAGCTATAGCCATTGACCCAAGGTGTACATGCGGGTCATACGTGGTAACAGAACGCAAGGGATGTCTGCGAGGCTATCACACAGTTGACATATTGCAGAGCCCAATTGCATGAATCTTGGCCTATTCCACCAAACATTGGGCCATAAACAGGCGTTGGATTGTAGTTCAGGGATAGGTTTATGGTGTTGCCAAGGTTTAAGGTGAATTATGGGTTTTAGGATGATTTGGGGTCTGAAATGGGCTTCTAGTGTATGGAAATGCCTCGTTGCTGTTGGAGCGTTCTTTTGGAGGGATCCATTGATGAGTGGCTCTTAAATCGATGTGTCTACAGATGTCCCTCCTTGATCGAGGTCGAGGGATGGAGGGGACCGAGACTGATGCTTAGGGCTGACAAAGACTCCCTGCTTGAAGCCTACGGGAGAATGGGGTTTGCTGTTGGTGCTAAGTTACTTATTTGGTAGATGCATTGAAGGTCATGACTCGTTGCCAAGGTGTAAATATAGATGCGAAAATGATGTTGAAAACATGAATTCTAATGCGAACAGAATGCTAGAGTGCAGTTGCAGGCATTGCATGCTAATGCAGATACAATGTAGGTTGTGCATGCTGAGATGCGAATGTTGGCGCACTAAGATCTGTTGGAGATATGTGCAGTCTTGCGTGATGATAATGCAATGTGTTGTAGTGCAACGACGTAGATGTAATGTCTATCGAAAATTGACATGCAATGATATGCTAATGTAGTGCCGAGTGACAAGTTTTGGGCTAATTAGCTTGACAAGGGCATGATAGACCATGAAACTTGCACAAGTGGGACATCTGACAAGACTGACAGGCCCACCAATCGACGAAAGGGGCATGATGAGTTGACGGACTCATCACCGGATAGTTAGGGTTATTAGTCCAACGAGAAAAGGGGTGTGGCATGGACTGACAGACTTGTCAACTGGATAATTAGGGCTATCGGCTTGAAGAGGGGCATGGGAAGTTTAAAACTTGCCTACCAGAAGATGGGGCATGATGGAGGCGATGGGTAAGTGGTGAGTTTCCAACTTATTGACCAACGAAGAAGAAGGTATTGTTAGGTGAAAGGCCTGACAAAGGACAGGAGGCTATCGACGAGCTCAGTAGCCTGGTGCCAAGCCGGAAGAGAAAATAGGGGGTGATCAGTGGACTTTGTAGTCCAATGCCAGATCAAAAGAGATGATAAGAGGCCATCAACGGGCTCAATAGTCTGTCGCCAAATTGAAAGAGAAGAAAGGAGGCAACGAGAGTACCAAACCTAGGGGTAAGGTAGAGATCCAAAGACAATCCTGTGGTAGTTAGGGGTGTCAGCCTTAATGGAAAGGGGGCATGGCAAGATATTGGACCTATCGATCGGAGAGAGACAAATGACAGATGTCATCTGAGGAGTTTGGGTTACCAACCCAAAGAGAGAGAGAGAGAGAGAGGCATGACACCAAGGGCAGTCGAAATGCCATTGGCATCGAGGATGAACAATGTTGATACCTATGATGATGCATGTATGCTGATGACACATGTTGATGGATGATTGATGGTGTGAATGATGCTTGCTAATGAATGATGCATGTGATGAATGATGTATGCAACAGATGATGTTTTGACACATGCTGATGACTGATGCATGCAGTGAAGGATGCAAGCTAATGAGGTGAATGAATAATGCATGCTAATGAATGGTGTATGCAATGTAGGATGCATGCAAATGTTGGGTGACAAGTTGATGATTAATCAGCCTATAAAAGGCATGAAAAACTATCAAGCTCGTCAAAAGGGGCGCTAGACATGACTATCAAGCTTGCCGACTGACCATGGGGGGTGATAAGTTGATGGACTCATCGACTAGATAGTTGTGGCTATCAGCCCAAGGAGAAGAGGGGGCATGGCAAGTCGATCTAGCCTGCTAGCCAAGATGCCAGACAATTTGACGATTGTTAGCCGACTTTGGATAGTATGATGGTTGTCAATTGAGTAGTTAGGGCTACCAGCCTGGAGGGAAATGGGCACGACAAGATATTAGACCGATCGATCGGGGAAAGACAAAATGATAAGTGTCGACCAGATTGATGACGGTGTCACTTAGATAGTTTGCGATATTAGCCCAAGAGGGAATGGAGGCATGGCAAGTTTGATAGGCTTGCCGACTGGATAGTTAGGACTATCAGCCCAGAGGAGAATGGGGCATGGCAAGTTTGAAACTTGCCTGCCCAAAGATGTAGGACATTGGTGGACTTAGAAGTCTAATGCCAAGCCAAACGATGTAGGCATTGGTGGACTTAGAAGTCTAACACCAAGCTAAAGGACGAGTAAGGCATTGGCAGACTCAGAAGTCTCACGCCAAGCCAAAGGGATGAGTAAGGCATTGGTGAACTTAGAAGTCTAACACCAAGACAAAGGATAAGTATGACATTGGCAGACTCAAAAGTCTAATGCCAAGCCAAAAGAAGAGTAGGCATTGGTAGACTCAGAAGTCTAATGCTAAGCCAGATGATATTGGTGGACTCAGAAGTCTAATACCAAGACAGAGGATGTTGGCAGATTCAGAAGTCTAATGCTAAGACAAAGGATGTTGGCATTGGCGGACTCAAAAGTATAATGCTAAGAAAGAGGACATTGGAAGATTCAAAAGTCTAACGCCAAGATAAAAAATAAGTATGACATTAGTAGGCTTAGAAGTCTCATGCCAAGCCAAAGGATGAGTGGGCATTGGTGGATTCAGAAGTCTAATGCCAAGCCAGAGCATATTGGCAGACTCAGTAGTCTAACACCAAGATAGAGGATATTGGCGAACTCAGAAGACGCCAAGATAAAGGATGTAGGCATTGCTGGATTCAAAAGTCTAACACCAAGCCAAAGGATATTGGCCGACTCAGAAGTCTAATGCTAAGACAAAGGATGTTGGTGGACTTAGAAGTCTAACACCAAGATAAAGGATGCAAGTATTGGCAAACTTAGAAGTCTAACACCAACCAAAGGATATTGGCAGACTCAGAAGTCTAATGCAAGACAAATGATGTTGGTGGACTTAGAAGTCTAACGCCAAGACAGAGGGTAGCAGTGGACTCAAAAGTCTTAACACTAAACCAGACATTGGAAGACTCAGAAGTCTAACACCAAGCCAATCATTGATGGACTCAGAAGTCTAACACCAAGCCAGAAGATGAAAGATATTGGTGGACTCAAAAGTCTAATGCCAAGCTAGACATTGGTGGACTTAGAAGTCTAACGCCAAGTTGGAAGAGGAAGGATATTGGTAGACTTAGAAGTCTCATGCCAAGCCGGAGCGGACTCAAAAAGTCTCACGCCAAGCTGGAAGAGGAAGGATATTGGTGGACTCAGAAGTCTCACGCTAAGCCGAAATATGAGGGATATGATGATACCAAAGGACAGGGGCATGCCCTTGGTATCAAAGGAAACGATACCACAAAGTAGCTGACATGCCCTTGGTATCGAGAGGGTGATAATGCTAGATCAGTAAGAGAGGGTAGGTCAAGGAGATATTAGGAAAAGAGATGCCCTGGTATCGAGGCGAGCTGCCACAGAAAAGCTAGAATGCATGGGGACCTAACCAGTTGGTTGAGCCAAGAGGATTTGCTAGGGAGATCTCGTCCGTGAGTGCACCTTAGACCGCTATTGCTATGAGATTTGATGCTGCATATAGATTGTTGGCGGTTTGTTGCCTATACCCGATGTTTTCAGGGACATTGGATGTCTGTGGCTTGCTTGAGTGGGGACTGACGCTCTACACTCGAGATACTTCTTGTTGTGGTAGCCAGCTGTAGTTGTAGTCTGAAGGAATGTGTGCTTGACTATCATTCTAGAAGTATGATTTTGCACTAAGGATTGTCAGAGCAATCCTCTTCTCCCACAGAGCAGTTAAAATGCCCTTGGTTGAAGACTCTTGTTTGAACGATCTACTTGATGTGCAGTAGGTCTGTGCCTTATTGGGTGCATGATGTGCGAGTCCTGACCAATGAGCATTTGGTCAGCCCTTGGTGGACAAAACTGGATCCTAGATGAAGCTATGGTAGGATTATGTGACTCTAGCTAAAGGGTAGCTGACATGCCCCTAGTTTGGTGCTGATTGAGAATCTACAAGGTTAGGCCTGGGCAAGCAATTGGATTATGAATGAGTGATTTTATTTATTTGCACACAAGTATGTTGATTGATTTTGACTAGTTATATTGTTGCCCTCAATAGGAAAGCTTCATGTCTGCTGGATAGGAGGAGGATACCTTTGACTTAGCTGACCCTATGAGAACTCATAAGTTGTGGGTGGCTCTCTTTGGTATGTGAGGACGCTTAGGCTTACTGTGCTGGGTGGTGAGATGGACCAGGCTCCATGCCAAACTTTGTAGGGTCTTGCACCTACTTTTTTTTTGAGATCCTTGATATATTTTTTGGCTCCCTCATAGACGCATGGATTCACTCTATCCTTGGCTTAGAGGTAATAGGTGCCTGGTCTAAGCTGGAGGCTTTTGTTGCTAGAGGTGGGGCTAGTCCCTCAAAGGTGTTGGCTGCCCAGGCGTATGCTCTGACTCCTCCCCAAGGTATTGTAGGGGTAGAACTACGTTGTACGCCTCGCTCTTGGGCTGGCTTTTATCTTTGCCTTCTGTCTTTTTTACTCTTTTATTTCCATGTAGATGTATATTTTCTTTTTAGGCTCACTTGCTTAGTCACCCTAGCAATTTATTTCCCTCTTGGAGGTGCAAGGCCCTTGCAGAATTTGGACACTTCATCTGGCTCTCATTGGATGGTGGCTCTCTCACATGTCTGTTTATCTAGGTAGTGTCAATTGAGGAGGAATAGTCTTCTCCCATGTAGACTAGCTTTCTGATTTTAGTCATCAAGCAGAGTGGTTGGCATGTAAGATGTTTTGTTTTTGTATTTTCCATATTTGATTTTTGATGTTTTTGTGTTTTTGATTTTGATTTTTTTTGATGTTTTTGTGTTTATTTTGTGATTTTCTTGTTTTAATGCATGATAAAGGAAAGCAAAAACAATAGAGAAATAGAAAAAAGGATATGGTGATGGTCCTTGCTGCTTACTGTTTTGTTGTTGTTGGCTATGGTGGGGGGAATCACTAATTATTCTGGCTACACAGTTGAGACCACTGGGACAGTTGGAACTGCTAGGGCTAATGAGGACTGTGATGTTGCCTCCTATTGAGGTCCAAGGTATTCACAATCACAAGATCAATTTGGTGCACAGTAGACTAGCAAACTTTGGCTAGGCCCCATGTGGGAAATAGGCATAGGAGTGGCACACACAAGTGTCGCCAGACAGAGCTAGGAAAGGGGAAGGGACAGGAGTAGGAACCACACTGATGAGATTGGAGGGATCCCTCGAGAAAGGGTTGGAAGAAAGGAGAATGACCTTTGAAGTTCCGGCATCCTCAGAGCTTGCCGACTCAGGCAAGGAGAGGTTGGCTATGCTAGGGTGTGTAGGTGTTGGTGTAGGTGTTGCCTCCTGCATGCTAACGACAATGGCACCATTGTCAATCAGATCCTAGATAGCATTCTGGAGAAAGAGGCACTTTTTCGTTGAGTGTTCGCTAGTTTGATGAAATGTGTAGAATCGATTCATTTTATACCACCTTGGTAGAGGGTCTGGTGGTGGATGAACCTTTGGTAGCTGTAGGAATGACACAACTTTGGAAAAGGCGTCACTCAATGACTTAGCTAGTGGGGTGAAGTCACTTTCCTTGTGGTGTGGTCATCTTTGCCTTCGTTGACGTCCCTGTTGAGTCGACGCGACGTGATGCACTAGCTCGACAGTGGTGTGTGTGTGTGTGGAGAACTAGCTGTAAGTGCAGATTGATCTGAGTTAGGCTGGCTTGCAACGTTGATAGGTGCGAGAGAAGATTTGACATATGCGACAGTGGGCTTCTTGGTGTACCTCGTGCCGGAGCCATTGCTACTCTTGTTGCTAATGCTGAAGGTGTCACTTGGCTAATGCAGTGAGTGAGGGGAAGTTCCCACCAAGCAATGAACTTTCTACACAAGCACCAGCCTAGATCAATGATGCAAAAGTGGTGATAGGTTGTATGTTGTGCAGAGCCCTAGTCGTTGGTTGTGCTCCCTTGATAATGATCTCAATAGACTCCTCATCGAAGGGTCAATCCTTGACTTGGGAAGCAAGTGAGCACCAATGACCGACATACTCCCTGAATGGCTGATCGGGTTTCTACCAGATTGCGACCAGATCCTCGCACTTAGGGATCAAGTTGAGGTTGAAAGAGTATTGCTCAAGGAATGCTTGGCTAAAGTCGTTCTAAGTCTTGATAGTGGCCTTATCGAGAGATGTAATTCACTTGAGAGATAGCCCTATTAGACTTTTATGGAACAAGCAGATTAAGAGCCTTTTGTCGACCTGAAGTTGCACGAGGTCTTTGTAGTACGTCTTAAAATGGAATATTGGGTAGCTACTACCATTGTATTTCTCAAAATTTGGGATGATGAAGTTCGAAGGGAGTACTATCTTTGGGAAGTAGCAGTGGTCTTGGAAGTTGTAGGATTGGTAGTCCCCGCCATGCACTTGATGAAGTGCTCTTTCCAGATCGCCCATCCTAGCAAGGAGGGCATAAAAAGCAACTGCTGTTGAGATAGGTGCAATCGGGGAGGGTGTTGCATATGATGCATGGTTCGAGCGTGTGCGCTCCTCCAGATCCACCCTTGTGCTTCCTGGTGTCGAAGCATAAGGGCCAACATACTTGTGCAAGGGTGTAGATTGTAGTGATGATATGCATACAGGGGCCTGAATTTGATGCAGAGGGGGCGAATAAAGAGCATGCTATGCTGTGTAAAGTGCGTTGGTGGGAGTAGCAGCTATGGCATTGGTACGACTTTAGGCAACGGGCTTTTGAAGCACTACATTCCTGCTAAACCAAAGGGTTTGCCACCAGGTAATGGAGTTGCATGCTGTGTAAAGTGTAGTGATGGTGCAAGAGGCAGAGATAACACCCCCATTGCCAAAGTTGGGAGAAGCTAGGGCGATGGTAAGAGCGGAGGTGTAGTGGGGTGAGCCTACAATGCTAAAGTAGGCTTCACCAGAACCTTAGGGGTCGAAAGAGGACCAACAATAGAGTCAAGAGAGAGGGCCATGCCTCGTGGCTTTTGAGCCAAGGCTATTAGATGATGAGCCTACATAGCAAGAGCCCATCAAAGGACAGGTCAGAGGGTAGAAGTGGGGTAGGGACGGATCCTACAATAGAAATAGCCGTAGCCAACTGGACTCCTGAAACAGATGAGCCCAAGGAAAGGGGTGCAGATGGCAGTATCTCTAGTACCTTCGCGATGGTCACTGTGGTAGACTCAGTGATAGGCTCCAAATTGGCTAGTGTCTGTTGTTGTTCCAAAGGGGTGAGTTTGAAATCTCCATGCACCTTGAAACAGAAAGCATGGAGGGAAGGAGAAGCAGCAGAAGTGATAGAAGGAGGGGCCAAATGTGCGATCTCCTCTAAGGCAAGAGAAAAAGGCTCACTAGTCTGTTGGATCATGGTCGACCGCGAGCAAGGACAGGGCTACGGTGGAAAGAAGATGCACGAGCTCTAGGACGAGTTATTACTGGAAGTGACAAATAGCCCAAGAATAGAAGAGGGAATGCCACGAGAGGCTACCCACGATCGGGATGCTCGAGCTCCTGGTAGAGGACCATGCACCAAGCTACCTGTGAACAGGCAAGTAGAGCAGGTGTCAGAACCTGGACAAAGGTAGAATGCAAATTGTCGAGGTGGTGTGAATGGCACACGTGTAGATGGATGCCCAAGTATGAGTTCTCTCACATTGCATGTCCTACGTGGGCCATCCACCTAGGACTCTCTCATGGGTTTGGGATTTGACACAGGCCAGAAAGCAAGGTCCTTGCTCTAAATCCTAGCAATAGCTCAGGCAGTGAATGAGTGGTGTGTTAGAAGCCTTGACTTCTACCAAAGTAGCGAGCTGTACCCTCTACTAACATTGACACGACCTTAGACAACAGGGAACAGATCGGTACCCCTTCCTATGCCATAGTAATAGAATGACAAATCGGGACTATCCTTCGCAAATTGTAGGTGGACTTAGGAGAGGAGAAGATGCATGCTCCTATATGAGTCATTCATGCAAATATGTTTTAGTGTGTTTTACTTACATGTTTTATTAAGTCAGTGGAATAATGTGGATTTGTCTCTAGTTGTGCCTTATTGCATGTATTCTTTTTTTGTATATTTTTAGATTAAATCGGGAGGGTAGGTGTAGACACCCTACTTTGGCAGCTACTCGCTGGCAAATTCCTTTGGAAGAACGTGCTCCAATGGTGATGAGGCATTTCCCCACACCAAAGCCCATTTCACATCCTAAACCATCCTCCAAACCCTAATACACCATAAACCTACCCAATAAATCCAAGCCCAAGCCCATGTGATGGTCCAAAATTAAAGGAATGGGCCTGGAATCCATGCAACAAGCCCAAAATAGGCCTAGCGCATCTTACTAGAATGTGTGGGAGGCACAGATTGCCTGTGTAGAAAGTTGGGGTGTTTTCCCCTGGGTCAGTAACTAATCTAATGGAGGATGGCTTGGTCTTTTCATCCATCAGACCACCAATTCTCCTCTTCTCATTGGAAGGCATGGATCTAGGCATGCTCCATAACTTCCCTGGAGCATCATACCTCTCTTCCTAACCCAAAACCCCATCAAATTCTTTTGATTAAAAATCCAAACCACCCATCTTAATCCAACTTTCAAAAATCAATGACCCACACTCCTTTTTCCCTCTATAAAACTATGCCTCCCATGTTTGAGCTCCCTCTCTTGGCTCCTCTTGGATGTCTAGACTCCTAGGACTCTTGGCATTGAGCTCTAGTCATCCATTATTAATCCCACCATTGTCAACCACTAGTTTCGACCATCATTTTACCTTCTCTAGCCATTTCACATACACATCGACTATCACGGCACTCTGCATCAACTACATCACCCTCTTCATCATTGAACAACTCTTGGTCTCTCGAGCAGAACCTCCCCTCTCATCGAGGCACCCCAATTACGTCCACTGGCCATCACCAACCACCCACAGTCTCCTTCCTTTTCGGCCAGAATTGTCACCTGCACACCATGGCCTCCAAACCACAGAAACACCACACCACCAATTGCATTATCACACTAAGCCTCTCACCAACACTACCGCAACCCACCGTGCCTGCCTTTATTGCCGTCGAGCGCCGCCAACCCACAAAGGAGCTGCCATGAGATGACGTCGGGAGGGATAACCCATCAATACATAGGTGCTCCATCCCATTATTGAATGTACTTGTTTGTTTCATTCCTTTTTTTCCAATGTCATTGTGTTTGCCCTCACGTAATTTAACTGGAATTAGCATGTTTTCCACCATGCATTCACTGTCTGCATCTCCTCGTTGCTGATGATGGGTTCAAATGGCTTGAGTAGGGTTGACGGCCTGTGAGCTTGTTTGCAGTCCATTCCGACACATCATCCCCTTCCTCCCTCTTCTCCCAGTCATCCTAGTTGGTCACTCGATGCTCCTTTCCGCCTACATGGCTGACTGAGCTCGTGGTTGCCGGTGAGACATGGTGAAGATGGCGAAAGGTCCACATTGCATCCATCGTCATTCCATTGCATCCATGCATCTCCATCTTTCTCCCTAGGTCTTCTGGAAATGTTGGAACACATCACCAAAGCCTGTGGCCTGAGCTCACAGACGGGGACATCAGTGGAACCAAATTGATGGCGAGATAGGTCGGTAGGAGCATCCACACATCGTCATTTGCACCCAAATATCCAAGCATGTTCCCCTACATCTCCTCATGCTCTCCATGCATTGCATTAGTGTTTTACATCGCTGTATTTCGAATTTGTGTGATGAAAAGCTTGCAATCTGTTCTACATCTCATCTAGCGTGTCCTGATAGCACGTCTTATCAGCACATATAGTCAATGCGGATTGCTTGCACGTTTCACCTGGTTTAGAATAGACAGCCTGTTGAGCACCTTTGCACCTTGAATTTGTTTTCTCATTTGTTTTCTAGCATGTTTTCTCCTGATTTCTAACATTGCATGTCTTTGCTTGCATTGCATGGTTTATCTTTGTGTTTTTGGGCAACCTGCATTCATCCATAGTGTGATGATGTTTACTATATTGAGTTCTTTTGATTGACAGTCTAGAATTCATATAGTGCGATTGAGCACTAGGTTGTATGATTTTTTGCCCCATTCATCTCATTTGCGTTGGCATGACATAAAGCATACATTCTTTGACCTTAGCAAGCATACAAGAGCATTTGCCACACATGTGAGCTACTAGCCAAAAAAGATTGATTCGTTGGGTGTATGAGGGTGCCTAACACCTTCCCTATGTATAATAGGCGTCCTTACCCTTTCTCTAGCATGCAATGACCAATGTGTTGCATCCATTAGGCATGGAGTATGCACGTACATTCATTTGCATTGTTTTTACCATGTTTTATCGCATTTGGTTTTCCTTGTCTCCCGATTCCAAATAGACTAGGTAGTGACTCCGTTTTGTTTTTCTTATCCTTTTCTTTGGTGTGTTTGAGTCGAGCGTCTTTCCTCAGATTCATCATCTTTACTGTGACCTTATCAGTTTTTGCACACCTCGATCGCGTAGAGTCCCTATCGCCGTCATGGTTACAACTGGTGTACTAGGCTCAGTAGGCTTCTCAACTACAGTTTAAGATTCATTAAGCAAAACATAAGTTTGGGCCCCAAATGAGCCCATAGGAACAAGAATATGCCTAGTAGGACAAACATTATTGTCTACAACTCTCCCTGAACGTAGAGTGTGATTAGCATTAACCTGATTAGGGTGATGCAGTTGGGTTAGGCCTTGTTGAGGAGTCATGTTCTGAGCCTGATTTTGACCTAGAATAGGAGGTTGGAAGTGTCCACCTTGGACAAGCTGGTTAGTCATGCTAAAAGGTAAGATAGGCAAATTAAGCATAGTAGAGTGAGATGGTGCAAATTGAAATGGAGCTAGAGCTCCCTTAGGGATATGAGAACCTTGGAAAACCTGACCATTCGAAGGGTACTAGTTTTGGTGGTGAACTTGTGCAAGCATTTGTAGTGGATTCATAGGCTGTCTAGGGTTAACTATAGGTTGTCCAGGCAACTTTCCCTTTTCTCATTCAATGAGGGCACTAGTTAACTAACCTATCATTAGCTCTATGGATTTGATGCACTTTTCCATGGCATTTAAATGCTACTTAGGTTAAAAACTATGTGGAGTGTGATGTGTTGACATGGGACCGAAGTGATTAGTCCCATGCGGTGCTTGAGAAGGCACATATTGATTCACAGGCCTAGTTGGCACAAACGAATGAGAAAGTCCTCCTTGGTGAGGACCTTGACTCCAAGAGAAGTTTGGGTGATTCCTTCACCTAGGATTGTATGCATTAGAGTAAGGGTTGTTCTAGGTTTTCTTAAACTAATGCAGGGTATTAACTTGTTCCAGATACTGATCCTCACTCATGCCATAAAGCATAGGGTTGTTAAACATTGGGTCGCACACTAAAAGGAGTTAGTAGATTCCTTTGATGGTACAAACATGGAGACTTGATGAATCAGTTTAAGAGTCTGTTTGTGACCATGCCAACAAGGGACCCTTGAGGCCTAGATGGAGTGCATGAAGACCGATAGGGCCACGACAAAAGAGGGTTGATATGTGGGAGAATGATCCACTTAGAAGTGGGGAAAACATTGTAAAAAGACGGATAAGGGAAAAAGAGGAGTCGCCACCTAGTCTATTCAATTCGGAAGACGAAAGGAAATCGATCGATAAAACAAATCAAGACGCACCAACAAATCCAAAGAATCTGTACTAATGGATGTGACACATGAGTCAATGTGAGCCAAATAAAGAGTAAGGACTCCCATTATGCATGGAGAAGGTGTTAGGCACCCCTATACGCTCGATGAATCAGTCTTTCTCTACTTTTTCGCTCACATATGAGGCTATGTAGGCATTTAATTACCATTCATGTTTGCCACTTAAGCATGATGATGCGAAGATAAAAGCATGCAAGGGAAAAGAAGCAAGGTAATGAAGACATGTTAATCAAAGTAATGAAGAATATAGAGTCAAGAAGCCTAATAAAGAAATGACATGAAGAAAATCACAATCAATGGACTTAGTCTGGATGGGCAAAAGTCCCTGGAAAATCTGAGCGATTGGGCCACGTAGGCCTACCGTGGGCCAGTTATAAGCTCTAGACAACAGACTTTCATCGTCTTAAAAATATGTTGCAAAAGCTAAATCTCTCAATCAAGCATAGGAATATGTAGAGCAAAGAGATATGAAACCAAACAAATGAATCATCCAACAACACTAAGCATGAAGAACAAGCAAAAGAGGGCGGCTCAATCTGCTTGTGCACTAGACTAGGCCACATGCACAACCTCTCCATGCTATCGGGTTGTGGTCTAGAATCTGCACCAAACGATAGACCTTCATCGTCATCCCCACACAACCCGAGTATAAATAAACACATTGCAAGCATCCATAACACTAAAGCATTCATCCGGGAACATGAATGAGCAACGAAAGTGCAAGTAAAACGAGTGGGCCATCCCCACCTCCTTGGTTCATGTTTGCCAAATTGGACATCCTTCACTGACCATGGACGGGGCCAGAGGAGTCCAACTATCCTCTGGGAAGATTCGAGGACCTTGAGGGAGGTATGAAGAAGACCTAGGAAGCAATAAAACAGAATAGGAATGCAAGCATCCTTCCCCTCGTCCACATGGGTTTTGCCAATCGTGCTTACATCCAACTAGCCATTGATGGAAGCCTAGGGCTTCGATGAAGCATCGGGAGGTTGTGGAGAATGAAGGGGAAGGAGGGGGTTGCCTGGGAATTGGCCCAACCACATGCTCAAAGGACATTGGCCTCACACGAGTCATCGACCGTTCGTCGGTGAGATGCGATACACAAACATAAACTAAGGTGCAAATTCAAGAAGGAAGAACTAGCCGAACAATGCTGGTATACTAGGAAGAGAGGAAGGAGGTGTCGAGTATCTGGTGTGTGCCGAACAGATGTGTCGTGCCACAGCAAAGTTGTGGCTTTAATGATGGGTTTCAATCGACAATCGGCGATGAGGCAGAGATGGTAGTTTCTCTGGAAATGTAGAGGGATGACTGGGAAGCTTGAGTGTGGGTGTGGATGCGGTGAAGAGGTCTGAGATGGCTTGGGGATATAGTGGGGTGGACTGGTTCGATGGTGGAAAAATGACGTGGAGACAAGTTTTCCAGTGGATGGGCGGAAGGCGATGGAGCTTTTGGAAGCATAGTGAGAGCTTGGAGAGTAAGAAGGATGTTTGGGGAGCAAGTGAAGATGAGCATTGGCTAAGAGGTGTCCAACGTTGGAGGAGATAGGTGGTTAAATAGAGGGTTGTTTGAACATTGGTCATCCATCTTCACCTGCTCCCATCCGTCAGCCTAGATTTGATTATGAGAATAGGATGGGGAATAGAATTGGCATGGGGACTTCATGGCCTAGATGGAGAGTGGAACACGTGTAGATCTATGTCAACTAATGAAAGACGACAATCTAGTGTGCCATTGGTGAAAGGACAAGTCAATCCCTCTATAGACACCCCATATTCTTGCAGGTTGACTCTAATTCAGTTAAACCCTAACCCTCATTAACCTTAACTCTAACAAACCCTAATACCCAACTTAACCCTAAACCACCTTAACCAACCTCCACTCAATGATAACTACTCTAACTAACTCCCACTCAACCCTATCAATTCTAACTAACTTCCGATCAACCTAACTAATCTCCACCAAGCCCTAACAACCCTAACTAACTTCCAGTCAACCTAACTAATCTCCACTCAACCCTAAACCACCTTAACCAACCCTTACTCAATCATAGCTACTCTAACTAACTCCCACTCAACCCTAACAACTTTAACTAACTTCCACTCAACCTAACTAATCTTTACCAAGCCCTAACAACCCTAACTAACTTCCACTCAACCTAACTAATCTCCACCAAGCCTTAACAACCCTAACTAATTTCCCCTCAACCTAACTAATCTCCACTAAATCTAACAACCCTAACCAACTTCCACTCAACCATAACCATTTTAACAAACTCCTATAACAACCTAAACTAAAAACCCTAACAACCTAATCCTACAAGTCTATAAATACCCCCCTCCCCCCCACCCACATTTGAAAAAGAAAAGAGAGGGAGGCAAAGGGAGAGAAAACTTGAAAAAAAGAAAAAACCAAGGGAGATCACCAAGCTAGCAAACCAGAAGCAAACCAGAGCTATCAGTGGAGAGAAAGCTAGGGAATCACTGAGGAGATTTGGAGAAGGAGCAATTCAGAGCTCAGGCTAGCTCTGATCACCTTCTCCGGTGAGCTCCGGTGACCCTAAACAACATCCAACCACTACAAACATAGGTAAGTCTCTGATTGAGTGAATTCTTGTTGCATTGCATCCCTTGAGTCCTCCGTAGCCTCCCTGAAATCATTCTAGTGGAGGAATGCAGCTCTGTGGCCAGAGCTTAAAGCTCTGTTAGCCACTGGACCCATTTTTCGACGAGCTAGATGGGGAGATGAATTTACAGAGCAATTCGTGTTCTAGAGAGTTTGGATAGGTTAGATTTCTTCTCCTCAAGCATATCCACCCCCTTAGATGCCACGACACTGCCTTTGTTAGTCACTAGAGCAATCTCGCCGGCAATCGTCGAATGACGACCCACTAAGTGCACAGCTCGAACCAGGGGGTCTCTGAGCTCACGAATGGGTCCCACATCTTCCTTCGAGCTTCGCCAAGCCACCAGGAGTAGTGCCTCTAGTTGTCGCCCGTAGTCGTCATCGTTGCCGGAGAAGACGACTTATAATAGGAGATCAACTGGGAGTCCCGCGCATCGTAGCTCTCTCTTATTCAGTGGAAAACCGTCCTCTCCATCCCATCGACCTTCCGAAAGCATTGGATCGCAGATCTGTCGCCTCCAGATGCCTCATCTTCTCTGAGCGCCGTTTTCGGAATCACGATGCCGATGAGAGAGGTGGGGGAGGGCTTTCGACCGCTTGATGTCTGATCGGAACCGACAAATCTTCTCATCCTGCCTCCTTCTTGCTTCCCTGGTAATGGATGCAAGATCAGGCATCAGGCAAGCCTTGAATGGCTTCCCAGGTAGTCGTTGTAGGCGAGGTTCAGTCGCTGGCGACCGTCGTTTTATCTTTTTTTGAATTTCTTGGTACAAACTATCTTTTCTTTTCTTTTCTTGCATTTAGGTCCCTGCATTTTGCATCTTAATCCTTGCATTTGTTTTATAAAAAGTTTTTATAATTTTTGTTTTGGTAAACTTTCAGATTGGCCCCTGCACTCTTTTTATAAACTTTTAGGCCCTTAATCTTAGACAGAAACCCTTAGATTTTGTTTTCTGTCATCTTTAGTCCACTGATTTACACATTTAACCCTGAATTTCTCTAAAATTGCACTGAACACATATTCTTCTGGCACATTTACAGATCAGACCCTAGGAATTTCTATTTTCACCGAAAAATACATAGCTTTGCATATTTATCCCATACTTTCTTTTAAATTGCACTAAAAACATGTTTTCTGGCACATTTACAGATTAAACACTGTGGAACTCATTTTTTTCCCAAAATACACAATTTTACATATTTAACCCCCAGCTTCTTTGAAATTGCACAGAAATATGTTCTTTAGCACATTTGCAGATTAAACCTTGAGTATCCTAGTCTTTACCATAAACATGAATTTTTTGCACAGAGGTCCCTGAAAACTTACATATTTCATCCATGCATTCATTTGTACATCTTGATATATTTTTTTCATATATATATATATTCTCATGCATATCTTCTTGTATCTTACACACACATTTCAAACTCCTCTCAAACTTAGTCTTCACATTGTTTTCCGGATTTCTTTCGAGTTTCATGATTTTGATTTGATTTGGATTTTTATCACCAGAGGGCGTACATTAACAGACTTGACAAAACCGACACGGACCCGAATGATGATTATTTTCTCTTATTTGATTTTCTCGGATTTTCCCTAGTTTCCGCTATTTTGTGTGATGCTTTTCCGAACATTTCTAATTTTTACATGATTTTCCTCATTGCTCAAGGGCAGACAGTAAAGCGGCATTTTCAATGCCTACATTGTCCCTCAGATTATTTTCCTTATCATTTCTCTTTTATTCAATGTTTCTTGGAGATTTGTCATGTTTTCACATTCATCTTAGGCATGTGCATTAGGAGTAGACAAGCAAACACACACTAGATCATGAGCAAGTGGTTAACCTTGAAAGACCGAATTCTTCGGGCGTATAGGGGTGCCTAACACCTTCCCAATGTGTAACAAGAATCCATATCCTTTGTAGACACCCTAAGTTTCCAATTTTGTAGGATGAAAATGTGGTGGCTGAGCTCTAACCCTAATTGAATCCACTTAAGCTCTTTGAAGCCCATTAGGCCCATGGAGGCCCACATAGGCCCATTAAACCCTATTTGAGCCCATTTGGGCCCACAAGTCCTATTTAGGCCCATTTAATTCATTTGGGCCCATGGAGGCCCACAAAGGCCCATTAAGCCCAATTGAGTCCACCTTGGCCCCAAAGCCCATAAAGGCCCCCATAAACAACTTAACCCATTTTTTCTTCCAACCCAACACATTACTTCTCCTTCTTCATTTACTAATGTTTTTCTACCAAAAAACATACAAATTTCACAACCATCTTCTTCTTCTCACTGAACCCATCTCCTCCTCTCAATTCACCTTTCAAATTCATTTCTCTTCCCTGATTTCATCAAGATCCCACGAGCCTGCTTCAATCAGCAGCCCATCTTCTTAAGCCCATCAGACCAGTAGCCACCAGAGCATCTCCAACCACTGGATCAACCACCGGCGAAGCTTGGATCGCCGTTCATCCCTGTCGGCGACCAAGGGGACAGCAGGGAGACAACCGTTTAGTAGTCTGTTAGGTCTATTAAGGGGAGTGTTAGCTTAGTAAGTGAGTTTGGTAGGTGGTTAGTCATTCTGTTACGCGGGTGGCAGTTTGTTATGGGTTGGGTAATTGGGTTTCCTCACCTATATAAGGAAGGGTAGAGGTAAAGTTTGGAAATACTTTTTGGCGAGAGAGAGAGAGAGAGAGAACTTAGAGTGTCCGAGAATTCTAGAGAGAAAGGGAGGCTTCTCGAAAGGAGAGGAGGAGAATTTTGATACTCCGACGAGCTCCAGAGGTAGCCTCACGTCGTCAGGCCAGTTACGCTCTCCTCCTATCTCTTCTAGTTCTAAACATAGCTTCCTGAGGTCCTCTCCTTCTTTTTGGAACAATTCCGAGCAATTCAGAGGTTTTCTCTGGTTGGAATTGCTCCCTGGAGCTCATCGTCGTCGTTTTCTAGCGATGTAGGTGGGGGGAACGATCCAGGGCACGGCCCTAGCCCCCGAGCCTCCTCTCTTTCTTCCCTAGCCTCCCCAGTGCTTTCTCGCTCCTTGGATCGTTCTTCGATGCCTCTAGACAGCTCCCCACGAGATCGCCGGAGAATACGCCCAGAGATGCCGTCGCTGGAGAAGACGACTCCTCTAGAGATGGACCGCATGCCTCTCGCTGCGCTGCGCACCTCCGTCAGTTCAGGAACCCTCCACCGTGTCCCTCGAGGCCTCTGGAGCTTCCAGGACCGTGCCTGGAGCTCTGGATCGTCACAGTGACATCGCTCGCTGGAGTAGGCCACGACGGCGACAGGAGATCCCCTTCCTTGCTCCATCAGCCTCCATTCCGCTCCAAAAGAAGTGTGGACACTCCTCGATGCTCAAAGATGCCTCCGCAACCGTTGGAATGCCGCGCTGTTGCCCTCTAGAGGCCCTTTCTTCCCCGACGTCGTCGTTGGAGCTCCTCAACGGCGAGGGAGTTGGGAGGACCAATCCCACCGATTGATCCCTGATCCACTCCGTTGGATCCTCTCCTCTCACTCCCTTCTTGCTTCTCGTGAGGTCTGATCAAAGATCAGGCCAGGAAGGCCATCTGTGCCCCCCTCCGGCGGTCGTCGGTGGTGGAGCTCCGTCGCTGGTGATCGTCGTTTCTTTTTCATTTAAAAAGATTTAAAAAACATTTATTTTAATAAACTTCTGGAACTTTGTTTTCCTTGCATTTAGGTCCTTTTTGTATTACACTTTGGTCCTTTTATTACAAATAGGTCCTCCTCTCATTTTTCATAAATCATTCGAATAAAGTTTTAACTGAAAATATTGCATTCTTCCCCCTGAACATTTAAAATAATGTTTTCCAAGCATTTAACTTTAGCAAAAGCCCTCAAGTTTTCGTTTAATGCATTTTATTCGAGAAGTTTGCATAAGAGACCTTGAGCTTTCTTGAAATCTTTCTGAAAGTTCATTCTTTTGGTTAAGTTGCATTTAAGCCCCTTCATTCTTCTGAAATCATCTAGGATGTTGTTTTGCTGGTTAAATTGCACTTCAACCCCATAAGTTTTTGAAAACTTTTCTGAAACATATTTTCTCAGGATAAATTGCACTTTAACCCTCTGTCTTTATTGAAATTTTTCTGGATGCTTTATTCTACTGGGCAATTTCTAGTTTATCCCCTGTACTTCATTGATTTTACTCTAAGTGCTTGTTTTCTAGGGTAAAATGACTGTTTTGCCCCCTGAACTTTTCTGAATCATTTTTCTTGCATTGTTATCCTGAATTTCCACTGAATTGCATTAAATGCATGTTTTAGTGGCAGAATTGCATTTTAACCCCTAGGAAACTTCATTTTGACTAGGATTGTACATATTTGCACATTTGACCCCAGATTTCTTCATAATTGCATAGAATGTGTTTTCCTATGTGTTTTTGATGATTTGGGCTTCAGAACATCAGTTTTCTTCAGAATTTGGGCTTTTTGCACAAAACCCCCTGGAATTTTCGTTATTTGCATTCACACTTGCATTTTGCACATTTTTTCACATCTTTCCGTGTAAGTTTTCTTACCTTTCCTTCCTTGCTTTGCGCACGCTTTTCTAGCTTGTTCCGAGTTTGGCATTCTTGTCATTTCTGGGATTTCTCCCGGTTTGCCATGTCTTTGACTTGATTTGGTTTTCCATCGCCCGAGGGAGTACAGTAAAAGGCTTCACAAAGTCGACATTGCCCTGAAATGAGGATTATTTTCCCCTTTTTGATTTTCTCGGATTTATCCCAATTTTCGCTATTCTACGAGACGCTTTCTGAGAATTTCTCGATTTTCATGATTTTCCTCATCGCCCACGGACATACAGTAAAGTGACATTCTCTTTGCCTACATTTGACCCTCGGATTAGCTTTTCCCTTTGTTTCATTTCTTTACTTTGATTTGGCATATTTTCAGTCATTTTAGCATGAGCATATAGAATAAGCAAGCTTACATCCATAGACCATTGGCAATAGGGAAACTTAGAAAGACCGAGTTTTCTAGGGTGCATGGGGTGCCTAACCCCTTCCCCATGCATAACCAGAATCCTTCCCCTTTCTCTGGCCAGCATTCATTTGTGCATTGTCTATTAGGCACGGAGCACACACATACATTCTGCATCTTATTTGCTTCTCGATTTTCTTGTGTTTTTTGGTTTTCCTCGTCTTTCCATTAAAAGGCTAGGTGGCGACTCCTTTCCTTATCCTTCTTATCTTCCCTTGGTGTTTCTGGGTCTAGTCTCTTCCTCTGGATTCACTATCTTCACCGTGACCATATCGGGTCTCCTCGAGTGCTTCCACGCACCCGGTAGTAGGAGAGCCGCGCAAGGTTTCCACTAGCATGGTCATAGGAACTAGCGACTTCGCTGGGGATAACCAGATTCTAGCTTTCATTCTGGTTTCCCTACTTGTCTGTGGTTTTTTTTACATTATGCTTGCTTGTTTGTTCTGTTACTTGTACATATTTGACTGAGCATGCCTTTTTTGCTTTCTTTACACTATTGCTATGCCACTGCACATGCACAGGATCTAATTCTTGCTTTGTTTGTCGATACTTGCTTTTATTCACCTACTTCAGCACTACACCAGCATATGCCATGTTTACGCCTTTTGTCTGACTTTTGGATGCCATAATTGTGTGTTTTTTCCCTTCTTTTCGAATTTGCCATGATTAGGGGAGTAGAGACATGTTTGCCTCCCTATCTGGTTAAAATAAAACACACAAACTCAGGCAAACAATAAATAGGTCATAACTAGAGACAAATGCTCATAATTCCCTCCGATTAAAACACACAAACTCAGATGAACAATTAATACGGCATAACTAGAGACACCAAAGCATATCGCATGTTTGATCATATAGGGCATGCATTTTCTCCTCTCGGTCTACCCATAGTTTGCGAAGGACGATCCTAGCAGCCCGTTCTATATAGGGGTGGGCATCAAACCATCGAAACCGTTGAACCGAACCGAACCGAACCATTTTTAGTGGTTCGGTTCGGTTTTTTAAATTTAATGGTTTGGTTCGGTTTGAAATATCTCCAAATCGAATCTTATGGTTCGGTTTGTGGTTTTAAGGGTGGTTTAACCGAATCGAACCAATTATATATATAAGTTATTAAATATTTAAAATATATAAATATATAATTAGGATTTAGGGTTGAAACGAGCGAACCCCTTGATCCCTTATTTCTTCCCCACCCGTGGTTCCCGAGCTCGTGCCGCCGCTGCATCGCCGCGAGTCGTGCCGCCGCCGCATCCCCACAGGTTTCCCCTCCCTGCGAGCGCGAGCCCCAGATCTGCATGCCGCCTCCCCGCACGTGTCGCCGTATCCCTGCGGTCTTCCCCTCCCCACGAGCGCAGCCCTACTCCGGATCTGCGCGCCACCTCCGCGAGCGCGAGCTCTGCCCCAGATCTGTGTGCCGTCGACATCACGCGCTGTCTCTCGCTCG
>JAMKQA010031567.1:0-29291 GCA_024699735.1 Posidonia australis
TACTAAGGTTCAAGATATCTTGGAAAAGGCTACAATTCTTCTCTGGTATGTCTGGATTTTATCTATAGCAAATTAGACTAAAGTTTGAATCTTCATTTCTTTTAATGATTTATGGTTTTATCAAATTTGGATTATTCAATGACTTCAATCTTATACTTCTTCATATGAGAAAACATGATTGTCTACCAGATACCAGATTTTTGAAGACCATTCACCATGCCTTCACAAGGTGGATTGTACCCCTAAAGCAATTGTGAGACAATCGGAAATAATTTTGCTTCCTTATTGCTCTGATATGTGAAGGAGATAAATTGGTTCTTTAACTACTACTAAGGTTCAAGATATCTTGGAAAAGGCTACAATTCTTCTCTGGTATGTCTGGATTTTATCTATAGCAAATTAGACTAAAGTTTGAATCTTCATTTCTTTTAATGATTTATGGTTTTATCAAATTTGGATTATTCAATGACTTCAATCTTATACTTCTTCATATGAGAAAACATGATTGTCTACCAGATACCAGATTTTTGAAGACCATTCACCATGCCTTCACAAGGTGGATTGTACCCCTAAAGCAATTGTGAGACAATCGGAAATAATTTTGCTTCCTTATTGCTCTGATCTGTGAAGGAGATAAATTGGTTCTTTAACTACTACTAAGGTTCAAGATATCTTGGAAAAGGCTACAATTCTTCTCTGGTATGTCTGGATTTTATCTATAGCAAATTAGACTAAAGTTTGAATCTTCATTTTTTTTTTGATGTTTTTCTAATCCAAATTTAGAGCTACCTATTGAAGAAAGAAGTCCAGATCTGAGAAATAAGACCCATATCTCTTTTTGTTTTATACTTTTATAGAAAGTTAAGTTTATTAAGTATTGCTCTTATCACTTACATCTCTTTTTGTCTTTGATGGATATAAAAACTGAAATTCCTTTCATATTGCCTATAATATTATATCATATAAGTATTGTTATTCTGCTTATCCTGTCTATCATTTTATGCATGAGTGTATGGAATATTAGAAATTGGATCATGATAGAGTTTGGTAATGTCTCCATGGTGGAATATAAAAGACTTCCATTTGAAAATAATACATTTTCCATTGATTTAGCATTTCTAAAAGTGTCAGTGTTTCATGCCATTTAGGATGCTTTACGAGAAGTGGAAAAAGAATTCCATGTTCGGCAGACAGATGTGACAGTCAATTAGGAATAATATAGTAAAGCTAGCTAACTACTCTTTGTTTCTGTATATCCATGAAGACTGGAAGTTGTTACATTATGAAGACCGAAAGTTGAAATCGCGAATCATTTATCCAGTATCATCTATTGCATTGGACGAGTCGGACCTGTAACGCATGTCCTTGATTTTTGTATTCATTGTAGGAAACATTGCCAATGATGGTTCTCTGGCTTGAATCACCCATACACTGGTTACTAGTGATGATGTCTGCACCTTTTTAACCGTGATCAATTCAGCTTTCATGTGGTTTGGTGAAACATGCCAAGACAGTTTTGTACATGGTGATTTTTTTCCCATGCTAAGATTGATGATTCTGTGTGAAGAATGATATTTGTTGCTTATTCTCTCTGAAACAACATTTGTTTGTTCATAGAATTGGGACATTCTCCTACTGATGTTGAGCACCTCAAATCAGATGTTCAATCAGCATGTGTATATGTTGATGTGTACTCCTGGAGGTTTCAGAGGATTGGCATGTATGCAGTATGATATCGGAATTTTCAGAACTTTCAACTTCGGCACATATGAGGATTTCTCATCATAGATTTCTTCTTTTTACTAGTCCGATATTCTGGGGGATTTGGAGATACAAGGATTCGGTGATATTTGAGAATCATCATTGTAAAAATATCTTATTTTGTGCTCATTGGACCTTCCATGATTAGAGGTATGCTTTACTGTAGCACTTTATGCTCATGCATTTATTTGCTTGATTTTTTTGACCAACTTTCTGCATAGCATCCTTAAATGATGTTGTCCAATACTTTACTTCCAAAAAAGCATCCTTGAATGATGTTTATTTTTTGTCTTTTACTAACTGAGAATTGTCTCATCTATAACACACCCAAAAAAGATTCTCCTATTGACAAAGGAATTGTTTTATGGAGATTGAGCATCCTCATTTAATTGTTTTTTTTAATAAATCAGGTAAATAATGCTGCTAATATAGCATTCCCAACAAAATTGTCTTCCATAAACCTCTCTTTTTGTTAAACATTTTATTTTCAACAAAAAGAATCTACTCCCCTTCCTATCTTTTAACCTTTAACATCGTTGACAAAATTAAATACAACTTGCTTTTAGTGTTAGGCATGGTATCTGAGGGACGTCACCAAGCTCGACTTGGGAGATTTTAGGTTACTTATGAAAGAGAAAGATGAAAAACTGATTTACCACTCAAACATTAAGACTTTATCTACATCAAGGTTTTGTGGAATGCGTAAGATTAAGAGACTACCTCAAATGAGAAATGAAGATGATTTGAATTAGTTAACACAAAGCTTATACTAATTCCTACATATATAGGAGAGGAAAAGAGGACAATATAAGTGGATCCTCGTTTGGATCTATTTAGGTAAGACATAAGATAAAATAAAGACGTCAAGCATAGGATATAACTCACTTCTAATTCTACTCCTACTCTGCGCATACATATCAAACGTATCTCAGTTTGTCATGCAAAATGACTACTACCAAGTTTGTTATGCTTTGCTAAACATAAAGTATTTTGATTCTCATATCTTATGAATGGGGTCTGAATCTTGTTATCCACCACACACTCCAATGAAATCAGAATCTACTTCAATGTGCTTAGTTTTTTAATGAAATATTAGATTACTCACAAAGTCGCAATGCAAATTGCAACTTGGTTGCCAAAATGCATGGTCATAGGTCCACAACGTCCATTTCTTAAAACTTCACTCTCCAAGTTACCATTATGTAACGACCTAGGTTGTTACACCTAACTTAACCATTTTTTTCAATCAAATATCAAGTATCAATACTAAATCTAAATTCAAGCATAATAATTTATGAAAAACTATAATCAATA
Organism: Posidonia australis; assembly: GCA_024699735.1. NCBI lineage: Eukaryota > Viridiplantae > Streptophyta > Magnoliopsida > Alismatales > Posidoniaceae > Posidonia > Posidonia australis. The sequence goes on from JAMKQA010031567.1 coordinate 3,076, forward strand.
GAAATAATTCTAGGTCAGAATATGTAACCATGCTGGCGACAGCCTCAGACTTGACACGAATGGCCAAATGCATGAGGATCGGCAAAGTCACGGCAAAAATAATAAAAATAATGACAAAAAACAGGAGTCGTCACTTAGTTTATTTAAAAACGGAAGACGAGGAAAATCGCTTAAAACATTCAAATCATGCAATAAAGTCAATGAAAAAGGTCTTCATAAACCAGAAATGGGCAAGGATCCCTGTTACGCACGAGGAAGGTATTAGGCACCCTCGTGCGCCTGAAAATTGGTCTTTTAATGGGTTTCTTGTTTACTTATATGAAATGTTGGTTTTTCAGCCTTTTCTGTACGCTCAAGGGCGATATGTCATGAAATGCTACATGCAAATGGTGTCTTATGCTAAACAGGGGTGTATGGGTTGTAGGGTGTGTCCTAATGTTCAGAAAGGTCACCCGTGTAATGGGTCAAGCATCGGTGCAAGGGATATGATCAAAAGATCTAACAACATCGAGTGATTTTCATCCTTACTTTACTATATGTAAAACATGATCTATCATGCATAAAAAAGGCTGAAAACAGAGTGGGGTCTTCCTGATATACCCAGGAAGACAACCAGAGAAAAGTAAAAGCAAATCCAAACGGGAAACGTGCTAAATACCATGTCGAATGTAGTTACGTGTAACAGAAAACAGGTTGGTGCGCCTGTTTGGTGCGCCAGACTGGTGCTCCAGTCCGATGCGCCACCTATATGCTCTACTGGGGTGTCAGGAAAGTATGCCATAGGAAATCATAGATCCGACAGTAAACCAGAATATCATGTAATGTAAAATTCTTGTAAACTTGCAAACTCATCAGAGAATGCAACATGAGTATCTTATCAAAATCCAAACAAGAAAACACAAGATGGGTCTTGTGCTCAAGGGTTGTATGTCTCATATACTAAGTAAAACAACAAGATTCAACCATTCTATCCAGATCTGGATCTGATGTATAAGAATTTTCCAAATAGAAGTTCATGGGGCAATCAACTCACTAGATTTCAACAACTGGCTGAATATGCAAGATGTAAAAAAGACTTAAAATAGTGTCATCCTAGACTGAAATCATGCATGAAAAGACAAGCCATATCAGAGAATACATACCATAAAAATCACAGTCAAAAACACCCGAGAAAGCATACAGGTTATAATGCAAAGATGATGATTTATACTCTGATCAGACTGGTGCACTCGAATGGTGCGCCATGATGGTGCTCTGGTGAGTGCGCCACCCTGGTGCGTTACCTTGGTCCTTCAGTTTGGTGCACTCTAGAATCAGACTGTTGTGATTTTAGATTCTGGTCCAGATGCAAGAGATTAATTGTGATTTATCTTAACTAGATTGATTGATCAGATGGTAAAAAAGCTGAAATATGATGAAAAGCAAGTAATGAAAGTCTTTATATCATTTATCTTAAATTATGCAAGATCATGAGTTAAGGGTTGAAAATATTACATTGTAGATTCTAAAGAGCATGCAATGAAGTAATGAACCTAACAATTATACGAAGATGGTGAATACATAAAGAGTGTATTTGTAACTCATTTTATGGCAAACATTTGTATGAATTATGTAAAAATAGAGATTATATGATGCAGAATTTAATATGGCATTGGAACATTGTGAATATACATGTAGGAGTAATCATCTCATCACAAAAACATCATGAAAACAGCTTACTAACACATCAGATATCTTGTTCTTTTACATACTTTTACATGGTGTAATATCTAAAGCTTAAACATAAGGATAAGTGAAAGAGGAGTAAGGATCTTACCTTGTTAGTGGTGTTTCCTCCTTGAAGGCTCAAGATAATACTTCCTTGTTGCTTTGGATTAGCTGAGGATGCTTTGGAATGCAAAGATATCTTCAGGAAACGAGAGAGGATTGCTGGAAATAAGTGAATGGCTTCACCAAGTGTCTTAAATAGTTGCCAATGGAGGTTTTTTTATAGAGTTCCACAAGGGTAACTCTCATGGGATGCAGACAGCCTCGCAAACGAAGAGCCTGACGTAGATTTGCATGGAATATCCGCTGGCGAGGGTTAGAAGCACGGGAGATGGAAAGTCAGCTGCCAGCACCTTGAAAAGTGGCTGTGCGCCAGTTTGGTGAGTCAGGATGGTGCTCCAGATAGGTGCATCACCTTGGTGCTCCAGATAGGTGCGTCACCTTGGTGCTCCAGCTAGGTGCGCCACTATAGTGCTCCTGCTTGGTGCTCCAGTCAAGTGCTCCACATTGGTGCTCTTCATTAGCTATCTGAATTGCCAATTGGGCCACGGGCTTGCTATGAGCTTATGGTCGGTTTGCAATGATCTCTGGCTAGTTAAAAGGTTGAGTAGGATTCAAAAGTGGTTGAGCTTCCCGCATCCAAAGCAACATCTGGAGAGTTTACCTATGAGCCACCTCAAAATCAGTGTGTCTACAGAATATTTACTTAAATCCTTAATATATGATTGAATGATTCCTTTTTATATGCATTAACGAGCTAACTCTTAATTTGCACTTGCAAAACACAAAATGAAAGTACACATGAGTGACTATAAAAAAGATTATCTAGCATATACTCCACAAAAATAAGAAAACTAGTGTAAATCGTCGAAAAACAACTCAAACGAAGTATAATAATTATGCAAACCAAAAACTAGTGAAATTCAATACCTAGGTTCTCACATGGGACCCAAGTACATTGAAATCTAAACCACGGAAAACACAATGTACTCACTTAATGTGATGTACATTTGGAAACCACCTTAAATTGGAAAATTAGACCTCTTAAATCTCAAGATTTGGTCATCAAACCAATACAACTAAAATAGGCATTGATGTTAGGAAACCAATACTATGGAAAAACCTTGATGTACTAATTATATAGATGTGCATTCCAAAACAATAATACCAAAGCTTCCAAAAAATAGGTATCTTATCTTGATGTTACAAAATCACAGTGGAACAATCCATTATTGTCAACAAGTATGAATAATTTAAAAATGCTTTTCAATATTATTTTCTCTTTTCTAAATCAAAACCACGTGCATATTTGAATTCCTTTTTTGCATATTCAAAAAGTAAGGTCTCCTCTATAGTAGAGCTTGAACTTAGAAAAATCATGATCACAAATCACATACACATTTAGTTCAAAATCTTATCTTGTTACCCAATGTCACATAACTGGCATTAGCCTACAAACAGCTGTTAAGGTGTACTACGCTGTCGCGATAAAACTACCTTATGCAGGAGCTCCCTGTGTTGGATTCATACTTTAAGAATCTTCAAAAGTCTATTCAAGGACAATACACATAGAGGATTTGCTTTTTCGATGTCTTTGGGCCTATTGTACCTAATCATCCATTGAACTTTTTCACCTTGGTTTCATTAGTACAACTCTCGAAGATCTCAATCTACTCCTCTAGCTTTTGACTCTCCAGAGATTTTACTCATCGTTGGTCCGTTGACTAGATTGTTCAGTCTATTGATCTTTTATTTTGTGAACGCTCACTTAAAGTCTTTTGGTCTGTTAAAACCACGAAATTTCAATCTAAGACTCACACGTGTTTCCAGAGGTATTAACATTCATGGTCCATTAATACTGTTAGTGTTATATTTAATGTGTTAGTGGGTTAATAGATCTTGCATGTTATATGGATCTATAACCCATCATATATATATATATGTAATATTCCTTTCTAAAGATAATAATCTCTTCTTTTCCAATACAACATGATATCAGAGCAAGGTTGCGAATCCTAGCCACCATAGAAAGCCACAGTCAACCATTGTCGACCTTCTAGGTCGTTGTTCATCTAGCAAACCAGTTGTTGGAAAATGTCCCCTATCGTCGACAATGGCACTTGATTTCTTCTTTTCCGGCGCATGTAGACCTTTGACTTGTTGGACAAACCATTAAGGGTCCTATTTGGCCCTTCCTATCCCTCCACCATTGGTTGGCCTGATCGATTTTGTCTTTGTTTCTAGGATAACCGATGGTTTTTGTAGCCATTATTGGTTGTCTAAGTCCATGTTGTTGCTAGCAAGTGTGTAATACCTATCCTCTCTAGGGCAACAAGTATATGTTTTAAGTTTCAGTAATTTTTAAGGCCTTTTCTAGTCCGTATCACCCTTTTCTACGCTACAAATCAATTTTTTCTCTCGATAAATCAGACTTATCCATTGACATCTTCTTGTGATTCATTGCTTAAAAGGCTTGTTATAACATCAGTCAAGTTAATAGGAAAGAATGATCTGTTGTGGTCTCAAGCTTTTGAGACATTTCTTGGTAGCTATTGGAAAATACGACACATCACACATCCTCCACCCAATGTTAAGGAAGTGGCTTATGAGGATTGGTTTGTAGATGATTGTGTAGTTATTTCTTAGATGGTGAATGGTATGGATGAAGGTGTTGTTCATTTAGTTATAATGTTAAAGCCTATAAAGAAGATTTAGGATATACTTCGTTGTACATATAGAAATAAGAAGAATATTATTAGAGTTTCTGAGATCTATGAGTAATTATTTACACATAAGCACGAGGGCCATTTGGTATAGAATTTTTACAGTATTTTGAGATCTCTATTAGATGAGTTGGAAGTGTATTAGTGTGACTATGCCGGTGGAACTCCTAGGCGTGGTTCACCAAACCTACTATGGTATGCGGAAACACACAGGGAGATCCGATACGGTCACGGTGAAAATGGTGAATCCGAAAGAAGAGACAAGACTCGGAAACACCAAAGGGAAGACAAAAGGATAAGGAAAGGAGTCACCACCTAGTCTTTTAATGGAAAGACGAGGAAAACTAAGAAAAACCACAAAAAGACAGAAAGCAAACAAGATGCAAAGATGCATGTGCCTAATGGATAATGCAAGATGAATGCGGGTCAGAGAAAGGGTAAGGATTCTGGTTACGCATGGGGAAGGGGTTAGGCACCCCTATGCGTCCGAGAAAACTCGGTCTTTCTAGGTTTCCTACTGTCAATGGTCTGATGAATGTATGCTTGCTTATTCTATATGCTCATGCATGAAAATGACCGAAAACATGTCAAATCAAGGAGAAGTGAAATCAACAGAAAAAGTTAATCTGAGGGTCAAATGTAGGTATTGTTAATGCCACTTTACTGTACGCCCTTGGGCGATAAGGAAAATCGTAAAAATCATGAAATTCTCGGAAAGCGTCTCGCAAAACAGCGAAAATTGGGGATAAATCCGAGAAAATCAAAAAAGGTAAAAAACAATCCTTGTTTCGGGACCATGTCGGCTTTGTGAAGTCTTTTACTATACGTCCTCAGGCGATGGAAAACCAAAACAAGCGAAAACCGCGGAAAATCGAGGAAAACCCGGAAAACGAGGTAAAGACTAAGCTCAGAACATAAATAGAAAGCGTGCACCAAGTAAGGAAGAAAAGACGGGAAAAAATCGTGCAAAAAGATTTGAAAAGTATGCAAAATGCAAGTGTGAGTGTAAATCTGAAGAAGTCTGGAGGTTTTGTGTAAAAAGCCCAAATCCGAGGAAAACTGACATTCAGAAGCCCAAATCAGCGAAAATACATAGGAAAACACATTCCATGCATGTATGAAGAAATCTGGGGTTAAATGTGCTTTCCTAGTGCAAATGAAGTTCTCTAGGGGTTAAAATGTAATTTACCCACTAATGCATGCATGCACATCAATTCAGCATAAAATTAGGGTAAATATGCAATAAAATGTCTCAGAAATGATGCAGGAAGTTTCAGGGGCAAAATGATCATTTTACCCTTGAAAACAGGCAATCAGAACAAAATCAATGAAATACAGGGACTAAACTGCAAATAACCTAGCAAACAGAGCATCCAGAAGAAATTCATTAAAATAGAGGGTTAAAGTGCAATTAAACCATGAAAGCAAGCTTCTAGAATGTTTAAAAACAAAGTCAGGGAGTTTTATGCAATTTTCACAGTAAAAATAAGCTTTCTGGAAGTTTCCTGTAAAACATAGGGGTCTAAATGTAATTTGTCCAATGAAAACATGCTTTTGGAAAGGTTTCAAAGAAGTGTGAGGGCTAACATGCAATTAAACCATGGAAATCAACTATCCAGAGAGTTTTTGAAACATGCAAGGGCTTAAATGCAATTTGTACTGTAAAAATGAACTGTCAGAAACATTTTGAAGACATCAGGGTCTTTTTTGCAATTTACACAGAAAAATGAACTTCCAGGAAGTTTAAAAGAAATCCAGGGTTATTAATGCAATTTACCTGAAGCAAAATACATTTTATAAACTCTAGGGGCTTTTATTAAAGTTTTAAACTCAGATAACATTACTTTAAATGTTCAGGGTAAGAAATGTAATATTTTCAGTTAAAACTTTATTCGAAACATTTTAGAAAAATGATTACAGGACCTATATATAATGAAAGGATCAAAAAATAATTCCAGAAGGACCTACTTGCAAGAAAAATATAAACTCCAGATTTTATTTAAAATAAAGTTTTAAATGTTTTTTTTTAAAAAGAAAAAGGAACGACAGTTGTCAGCGAAGGAGCTCGTCGTTGACGACCGCCGGGGGTGAGGTGGGGGCAAACAAGTCTTCCCGTGGTCTGATCTGAACCTCAAGGGAAGCAAGAAGGAGGTGAGAGGGGATGATCCAACGGAGTGGATTCCAGAATCAACGGTGGGAACGGGCCTCCCACCTACCTCGTCGTCGAGGTGCTCCGGCGACGGAATCGCGGCTGCTGGTGGCACTCGAGGCGGCAACGCTGCGATCTGGGGCCTCCGGAGGGTTGAGGATGAGTCGTGGGGTATTTTTGGAAGACTCTGGAGCGTCGCGGAGGTCAGTGGAGCAATGAGGAGGTTGAGCGTCGCCGTCGCGACTTCCTCCGGCGAGTGGTGTTGCTGGGACGATCAGGGGCTCGCGGTGTGGATCCAGAGGCTCGGGCGCACTTGCAGGAGGCTGAGGAAGGTCGCCGTGGGGCTGGTTCACCACGGCGTGGCTTGGAGCGACGTGTAGGCTCGGACAGGGCCTTCTTCTCCGGCGACGACGGCTACGGGAGGCGTTTTCCGGTGATCTTGGCGTAACTTTCTGGAGGCGTCGAAGAGGCTACGGCAGGGCACGACGAGCTCTGGGAAGACCGAGGAGGAGGAGAGAGGGCTCGGGGGTCCAGGAGACTTCCTGGATTCCCCTCCCACCTCTGTCGTCGGAAAACGGCGACGGCGGGGCACGAAGGAGCTTCTCCGATTGATCCCCTGGGATTGCTCCAAGAAGGGAGAGAGAGACCTAGGTAGGGGTGGCAATGGGTCGGGTCTGCCTATACCTAGACCTAGGCCCATCATATTTTATGGGTCTGGGTCTGAAAATCAAGACCCAAACCCAGACTCATGAAGATAATGGGTCTGGGTTCGGATCTAACGGGTCTAGCAATCTTTTTCCATTTTTTTTGAAAAAATTAACTTTTCATTTAAACCTCACCCATCAAAACAACAAAATGACCTCCACACTCATGCCAAGATATAAAAAAGTCAAACAGGACCTCGACAGGGAACAAGTTTGGGGTCAAAAAAGGCCTATGTTCTTGCATTGAAATCCACGACTGGAGGCTGTCCACATGCATCCACAAAATTTCCTGTGATCTGGATTGATGGGTAGCATCAAACAATCGACCATTCCGCTCCATCCATAGATAATAGACTACAGCAGCTATCCCACGAAGCATTGCAGTCCTTTGGTTGCTCGACACTTTCAGACATCTGGACATGATTGAGCTCAGCCCTCCCTCAAGTTGTAGATTAAGCATTCTAGCAGCCAGTTTTTCAATCTTTCAGAAAAAAGGCAAGAAAAGAAGAGGTGGTCTTGGTCTTCATAAGCTTCTTTACAAAACACACATCTGGAAACAATGGTAATCCCCAATCACCGGAGTCGGTCTTGAGTTTCGAGTCTACCCAGCATTGTCAACCAAATAATGTAGGTGTGTCTAGGGATATGCCCTTTGAACCACACTGCCCTTGTCCATATACACTCCGGCATGCGCACCCTGATGGCCTCCCAAGCAGACGAGAAGGAAAAGCCATGCTCCGGATCTGGATTCCACCACATTGTTGACTGATCAATAAGGTGTTCGGCTGGGTTCCTCACACTTAGTACACTGCACCACGCTCAAAAGCAACGTCGAGAAACCGACACAAACCAGATGTTGAGGTGGCGAAGGTATTTGGGGCGTGCCCAATCTTCCCATAAACTGTTGGACGAGGTAGCAAGCTTCCAGAACCGCTTGAGCAGCGCCACCATGTTAAGGTACATCTGAATCCCAACCCCCCCTCAGGAAGTGGCTTGCAACAGGCATCCCAAGACGCTGCCCGCAACCGCCTGTCTTTCCATAAGAAATGGAGCACGGCTCGTTCAAGATCAACAATAGTGGAAGCTGGGAGCTTGAACATGGCCATCCAGTGTAGGGGAATAGATGACAATACCGCTTTAATGAGAACGCACCTACCTACATAGCTGAGGTGAGAAGCGGACTAGCTCGCAAGAGGTTTCTTGACCTTGTCCAGAAGGGGTCTGCAGAGGGTAGCCGAGAGGCGCTTGGACGATAGAGGGAGGCCCAGGTATCTCATCGGAAATGATCCCAGGGGAACGCCAAGAGTATCAGCAATCAGGCCGGAGTCCACACGCAACCCGCCAAAGAGTACAGAGGTTTTGGAGGGATTAATTTGCAATCCAAAAAAACTAGCAAACTGGTCCAATGTTCCACAGATTTCTTGTGCTTAGCTCGTGTTCGCCCTTGCACAGACGAGAAGATCGTTAGCGTAGAGGATGTGGGAGATCGCTTGCTGACCTTTCTTGAGGGGGTCAATGCGTTGCTCTTGAATCACCACTTTGAACATACAGGACTGGGCTTCCATGGCAAAGACGAAGAGATAAGGGCACAGTCGCAGACGACGAGAGGTGGAGGGATAGGGGTTGCGAAATGCGGAGGGATTAGGTTTAGGGCACAGCCGCAGACGGCGAGAGGTGGAGGGATAGGGGTTGCGGTCTTGGGGAATGCGGACTGCAGAGGGAGGCAGAGTGTTAGGGATTAGGTTTAGGGTACAGCCGCACGCCCACAGCACAGGGGATGAGGGGAAGTAGTTAGTGTTACTTATATATATATATATATACATATATATATATTAGCGGGTCCACGGGTCTGGGTTTTTTTAGACCCAGACTCGACTTAATAAGTAAGCGGGTCTAATGGGTTCGGGTCCACGGGTTTGAAAATCAAGACCCAGACCCAAACCCAGCGGGTCCAGACCCACGGGTCTGGGTTTAGACCCGACCCATTGCCGCCCCTAGACCTAGGGACACATGAATTAAAAGTTGGAAGAGTCCAGAATCGCGTACCTGGCTTGGAGGACCTCTGCGCCTCGTCGGAGCTCTGGAACGATGGCCTCCCTCCTCCACGACAGTTCTCGCTTTGGAATTCTCTCCTTCTCGCTCTCAGTTTTCTCTCTCGAATTCTCTCGCCTCTGTCTCTCCAAAAGAAAAGCTTTAGCTCTCTGCCACCTCTCCTCCTTTTATAGGCAGAGAACCCAACACCCAATCCGTAACCAGAACCAACTCCCGAACAGAACGCTAACTAACCAGCTAAACTAACTACACGACCACCTCTCTAACAGACCTAACCGATCACTAACTAATGTCCCTTAGTTGCTTCCTTGATCGTCGACAGCAACCAACGGCGATCTTGGCCCCCTCCGGCGACTGATTTGGTGGCTGGGGAGGCTTGGGCAATTCCCTGGATCAACGGTGAGATGGGTTGGGGCTGAGCTCAGTGAGAAAGAGCGATTGAGCTGGATTCGTGAAGAGAAAATAGGTTCAATGGGGAAGTAGGAAGAAGGGTGTAATATTTGTATTTTTGGGTAAAAATTAATAAGTGGAGATGATAATGAATATGGAGAGGATGTAATAAGATGTTGGGTTGGAGGAGAAAAGTTAAATTGTTTATGATGAGTCTTCATGGGCTTTGGAGCCGAAGTCGGTTCAAATAGGGTTTAATGGGCCTATGTGGGCCTTGTGGGTCTAAATGACTTCAATTAGGGTTGAGTTCATCTACCACATCTCTATCCTGCAAAATTGGGAAAATTGAGGTGTCTACAATTAACCTCTTTTCGTAGATCTTTCCAAGATAGAGTACAAAGAGGAATTCGCAGTGACAATCTTGCTAGGCAGATTAAAGGAGATTCTTGGTATCGACTTTGTTTCCACTATTTAGTTGACTTTTTCATGTGTTCTATGTGTTTGTATTGATTCTTCGACTTCCTCTGTTGTTTCAAATCAGACGACGATGGTGGCATCCATGAGTGGACATAGTGTCAGAGATACTCATGGACATAGAAGTGGTTGTGATGGTCGTAAGTGTGACCATTGTGGTTGTAATAATCACACTTCTGATAGATACTAGGACAAGTTTGGATGGTCTCGTTAGCATATCTTGTATTATCAGAGTTACCTACCTTAAATTCCTATCATTAGGGTCCTTTTCTCAAACTGTGACCATTCCTTAGGTCGAGTATAATTAGTTTCTTGAGATACGAGCCACTCAGTCTATTACGACTATCCTTCATGTCATGTCATCAGGTATACATGTTTTGCTTGCTTTCCGAGATAGTGATTGGATTATAGACTTGGAAGTCTCTTCTTACATGTTAGGTATTCGAGATTTTTTTACCTATTTTTCCCTGTTATCAGACATTCATTCTATTTCTATAGTTAATGGTTGGAATTGTCTAGTAGCTAAGGAAGGAGTAGTTCATGCTTCTTCTAAAATCACCATTGAAAAAATCCTTTTTGTTTCATATTTCCTTGTAAAATTACTTTCTATTAGTGCAATCGCCATATATCATTATATTATTTTATAATTTTCTATCATTTCTATTGTACTTTTTAAGATTTACTAGTAAAGAAGAGGATTGGTTTGTGTCGTAAACAAGGCTACGATGTGTGTTTGTTGGTTCGTAATGATATTTCACGAGAACTTGCTACTGTTGCTTCAATGGTGAACTCTTCTTTGTTATGACATTGTCGTTTAAGACATCCATCCCTTTGTCGCCTTTAGTAGGCTATTCAGTAGGTGTCTTTAGAGTTATTTATTTGTGAATTATATGAGTTGGATAAGCATCATCATGTTACCTGTAAACGTTAGTCTTTAACTTCAAGGTAGAGTCCTTTTGATGTAGTTTATTATGATATTTGGGGATCTACTCGTGATTTATCTGTTTCTAGTTATAAGTATTATGTTGTTTTCGTTGATGACTTCTCTCGTGTGTTTTAGGTGTACCTCTTGAAGGATAGACATTATACATGTGTTAGATGTTTTCAAAATTTCTTTATTGAAATTATGAATCAATTTTCTATCACGTCTAAGATTTTTCGTATTGACAATGCATTAGAATTTTTACAAGTCAATCTTCAAGACTACAGTTCCTCTAAGGGAATCTTGTATCAAATCTCATGTGCATATACTTTTTAACAGAATATTGTGATTAAACGTAAGTGTAGTCACATTTTGGATGTGACACATACTATTATGGTTGAGAAGTAAGTTTTTAAATATTTGTGGTCTGGTGGTAGAACTGTATGTTAGGTCGGGTTAGGTCAGATATAGGGTTTACCTTTATCCTTACGTGCTTCTTATTGGTAGGTGATCGGTTAGGTTAATATACACTCTAAAAAAACTTAACCGTTACTTTATCTACTATTCTTTTGGTTAGTGGGTAACGGTACAGGTTAGTAGGTTAAATGGATACAATAGTAGAATAACTAATTTGTTCCTTTGTATTCAAAAATCACCTCAATGATGCAAGAGAATACAAGAAATCTCCAACTATGGCAGCTGTTACTCACATTTACACTCCATTAGAAATTTTATAAACGAAGAGCTGCTAACATTGGAAGTTTGAAACAGATCGAATATGTAGAAACATTTGAATGATGCAATTCACGGTCAACATTCATTGCAACTCAAATTCTGTCAAATTACCAAAAAAAAACGGAGACTTTGTTACCTCTCATTTCTGGAACCATTATTCTGAGTAGGCAACACTGAACACTGATTATAATATTATAACCCCTGCTACATCAGTCTATTTCAGCAATCACAACATGAGGCATCAACAATCTTCAATACCAAATACCATAAAAGAAATAAGAAAAAGAAAAATGTAAATGGTAAAGAAAAAAGACCAGTGAGCTTGTAATTGTCATCACAAGGCGCACTAATCAGTTCTATTGCATTTTTAAATGCAATAATCTCACAAAAGAAACAAGTTAAGAACAACCAAAATGGTAAAGAAAAAATATCATTGACTCAGTTGCATTCCAAAATCACCTCTTGCAAAGAAATACCAAAAAAAAACAAGGAAAAACAAGACAATCATCAACCAAAACTTTTTAGAAATTTGATACAACCTAAAAAGGATTGGTGTCGTCTATAGCCTTAGGAAAGAGGATTGTAGTAGAGGAGAGAGGATCGACGTCGGATCGACGTCGGATCGACGTCGGTGGCCGAGGAAAGAGGATCTGTGGGAGAGGAAAGAGGAATGGCATCGGCGACAAAGGAAAGAGGATCGACATCGTTTGTAGCCTGTGGGATTGGTGTTGTTTGTGGCCTTTGGTATTGGCTACAGAGGAAAAAGGATCGATGTTGGCGGCGACGTTTGTAGGTGAGGAGATTACGGTGTTGTGTGGGTTTATGACATGTGGTGAGGATTGTCGGTGGTGTCGGTGTTGGTCCGTCGACAGCGACGTATGTGGAAGATTGGGAGTGGAGAGTTGGAGACTATGGTGGCAAGTCTGTGGGATTTTGATTTGGGTGCTGCTAGGTCGGGATGTAGCCTGTAGGGTTGTAAGAATTTTTAAGGTTTGGTTTTGATTTATATATATATATGTGTGTGTGTGTATGTAAATGTGTAATTATAGTTATACTTCCAGGTTAACGGGTGACACTAAGTAGTTTATTTTTACTCTTATCCACTAACAAGTAAACGGGTGGATAAAATCTCTACCTTTACTCGTTCTTAACGGATTAGATCGGGTCGGATTAACGGATCTATCCTTTTCCATTTATAGCCTTTAGCCTAATTAGATGCAGTGCTTATTGTTGTATACTCTATTAATCGTATACCTTCTACTCCTCTTAGGAGTGATTCCTTACAAAAGATTGTGCCCTAATTGGGAGTAATTTACCCTTCTACCGAAAGTGTTTAGTTGTATTGTCTTTGTTAAAAATCACACTTCTGGGCTTGATAAACTTGCTTTTCGGGCCTTGAAATGTGTATTTGTAGGATATTTTAGAATTCAAAAAGGATATCGATGTTTTCACTTATCTATGCGTCGTTATATTGTTTTTACTGATGTTACTTTCTTTGAGTCTAAATCCTTTTTTGAGATTGCAAGAGCAATTCCTATTGTTGAGTCTGTTTCTCTTCTTTTACTTGTTCAAGTTACTTCCATGATGAGGTAGTTCAAGTTGAACAAGTATCGAAACCTTTGCAGGTATATCACTGCTGTCAATGGTCATTCGTACTTTCTTTGGCAAAAACTGCTATAACTTCATTGTTTGTGGATCCTACTCACCCCAATCTTTTTATAGTCTTATGTAAAGGTAGTTGTTTCGCTACAACTCCTTCTATATCTATCTTTGTTATTTATGACAATCTTTACATTTCTTTTTGTTATTTTGCTCTGTCTATTTTTGAAGAGTCTATTCTCAAATACTATTAGGAGGCTCTTCAAATTCTTCATTGGAAATCTGTAATGATTGAAGAAATATAAACATTCATATCTTGAGATACATGGGAATTTATGAATCGTTTTGAAGGAACAAGGATAGTTACTTGTCGGTGAGTGTTTACAGTCAAACATAAGGTAGATGAGTCTGTTGAGCATTATAAAGTCGATTTGGTGGTATGAGACTTTTTGTAGATTTATGATGTTAACTATGTAGAAATGTTCTCTTGTGGCACATTTCAATTTTATCCGATTCTATCTGGGTTCTTTTATCTCTTGCTATTAATGAATCTTAGCCTTTGCATCAACTGAATGTAAAGAATACTTTTCTGTATGAAGATTTGTCTCAGTAGGTTTATATGGAATAAGCTCCTAGGTTTATTGCTTAGGAGGAGAATCATGTTTGTCCATTTCGAAAGGCAATATATGGATTGAAGCAAAGCTCAAGAGCATGGTTTCAAAAGTTTAAACAAGTTGTGTTGAGCAATGGTTTTAGACAATGTACTGTTGTTCATTCAGTTTTCATCAAGTCAAGTAAAATAGGCTATGTGTTCTTAACAGTCTATGTAGATAATATCCTTTTGATAGGTAGTGACACTATAGGGATTGTAGAGATAAAGGAATATTTGTCAACAAACATTCACTGTTAGAGTTATTAGAGTTATTGGGTTAGATGGGTTATTGGATATTTATATAATTTGAGGTGTCTTATAAGTCTAATATATATTTGTGTTAAAGCAATAGGTTAAACCTTAACCCTAGCCACGACCCTTCCCTCCATTACTCACTATCGACCACCTTTTCCGACACCTCTCCTGCACAACCGTCAGGGCCTGTTTGTTGTAACACATCGGAAGTTGAAGCATCTCATAGATTTACCTCCTGAAAGTAAAGTAAATACATATAATGATTCACTTGCTGATGATGCGATCATTGTTTCACGGTTGGTTAACAATATGGAGTCTCTAGTTGCACAAGGGATGATAATGTTACATTGGGTGAAGAAAATTTGAGATACTTTACGTCTCACATATAACTATGAGAAGAATATATCTCAAGTATGTGAAATATATGAGTAGTTTTTCACTTGATAGTAAGGTGATTGGTTGGTTTAGGAGCACTTCACTACCTTTTGTGTTTTGCTTAATGAACTTGATATTTATTAACCGTTGATAGTTGACATTATCCAATTGTGTCAGTATTGTGAGGAGCTTGTCGTTGTCACTTATACAGTTTGAACCTGGATCTTAGTTCTCAAACAAGAGGTTAGATATTGGGTGTTGATAATGTTCTCGATTTATAAACTACGTTTGCTCAAGTTCTTTGTGTCTCTATAGCCACACTTGTTCCAGTTGCTGATTAGTTAGCCATGGCAGTTCCATGAGATGAGGGACGAGGTGGTTTTAGAGGAGGTGGTCGTGGAGGGCGTAGTGATAGTAGAGGACGTCCTCGTTGCACACATTATGACAGGATGGGTCATCGTGTTGACAGGTGTTGGGATAAGATTGGCTGGTCACTATCAACTAAGGTCACCACAGAGACTTTGCCTTTTGCATCTACATTCACTAGTGATGATCCTACTGACACCATATCTTAGGCTACTTATGAGCGGTTTCTACATTTACAAATACTAACTTCTGATGTCACTTCTACAGGTGTTAATGCCTTCCTTGTCTCTAAGAATAACTCCTAGATTATTAACTCATGTACCTCTTTTTATTTGTCAGGTACAAAACTCTTATTTTTTTGATTGTTCCAAATTTCTAATATTTGTTCTATTGCTATTGTTAATGGTCGTTCATATTCAATTAATGGAGAAAGGATTGTGTAGGCTTCTTTCCAACCTGCCAATCTTTTTTCTATCAGTGCCATTACTAAGAAATTACTCTATTATGTGACTTTTTTTTTCCTTTAATTGCTTTTTTTAGGACTTACGAACAAAAGGAGAATTGGTTTGGACTGTTAGCAGGGCAATGGTGTGTACTTACTGGTTAATGATGATATATCGCAAGGATTAGCATTTACTATGTCTACTTCAGATTCATCCATCCTATGACACTACCGACTTGGGCATCCTTTTCAGAAGAAATTACAACAAAATTTTCCTTGTTTTTCAGTATCTTTCTTTTAGTATTAGTTAGGGAAGCACCATCATGTTACCTTTAGGTATTTACATTTAGTGTCGAGTCAATAATTATTTGATTTAGTTCATTGTAACATTTAGGTCTAGTTAGGCTTCAGTTTGTATAAGGTTATTGTTATTATATTGTTTTTATTGATGATTTTTCACGTGTCTCTTGGATTTATTTGCTTAAGGATCGGAGTCATGTTCTTGATGTACTTAAAACTTTTATTAATGAATAAAAAATTAGTTTGCTATTACTTTAAAATATTTACGTATAGATAATGTACTTGAATTTGTTCAATCTTATTGTGCTTCTTTAGATATGATACTTCAGACAATATATTCTCACATCTCATTAGAATGGTATTGTTAAATGCAAATATAGACATATCTTAGATGTCATGTGCATTATTATGTTACATATGTTCTGTTTACCACTTCTCTGATTAATAAAGTACCTTCTACCCTTTTAAGGGCTGAGATCTCACTTCGATGTTTGCATCTTGATGTTGATTTTTTTCCTTTATCCCTTAAAGTCTTTGAGTGTGTTTTTGTTCAAAATCTTACACTTGGATTGGATAAAACTCCCGTCAATTTAGATCTTCTTCTTGTACTTTGGAAAGGTAATACATTCTTCCATTGCATATCACATTTTCAACTTTGTTTCGTATGATTTTCTTCATCCAATCTTCTGTCGTTTGGCCTTATTTATTTCTTTTGAGTCTGTAGATGACCCATTAGAAGGTGGTCATAGATGACGTGATGGTAACATTACAATCTCATAGCACTTAGAAGTTGATGACCCACATTGTGGGAGCAACTGTAGTCACCTGTAGATGGGTTTACATCGTGAAATACAAGGCAAATGACATTGTTGACAAATACGAAGTCAGACGGGTAGCTTGAGGCTTTACTCAAACTTATGAAGTAGAATATGCAAAAACTTTTTAGCTTGTGGCTAGCTTGAACTCTATTAGAATTATTTTGTCTATGGTTATCAATTATTCCTAGGAAGTGAGTTAGCTTGATGTGAAGAATGTCTTCTTATATGGAAATCTGACACATGTGATTCTTATAGAGCAATCTTTAGTGTATGTTGTTCAGAGGGAGGATGGAATGTACAAATTAAAGAAGACAATTTATGATTTTAAACAGAGTCCTAATGTCTGATTTGAGAAATTTGGTAAGATTGTTACTGTAGGAGGTTTTAAGCGATGCGTTATTGATCATTCTGTATTTCACAAGAAAATTGCCAGTAGGTGTGTGTTACTGGTGGTATATGTGGATGACATATTACTGACAGGTAGTGTGATGCTGTAGGTATTACAGAAATAAAGAACTACTTTAGGACACATTTTGTGACTAAAGACTTGGATAAGCTATGTTTCTTTTTGGGAGTTGAGTTTGCATATGTCAAGGGGAGAATATTTCTGTCCAAAAGGAAGTATGTCCTTCATCTTCTTTAAAAGGTAGGACTTTTGAGATGCAAATTGGAGAACACACCTATTAAGCAAATACTACCTTTCTGGGACATTACTTCTAAATTATTAGAGGATCCTTATTAGTACAGAAGATTGATTGGTAAACTTATTTATTTAACAGTCACCCAGCCTAATATATCATATGTGGTTAGTTTACTGAGTCAATTCATGTATGAACCTAGAAGAGTACATTAGGCTGGCGCCTTAAGAGTTTTTACCTATGTTAAAGGGACATGAAATGGCTTGGTTTATAAAAGGAATGATCATCTGAGAGTTGAAGTCTATTCATACTCAGGTTATGTTGGAGATAGAGGAGATAGGAAGTTCACTTCAAGTTTTTCCACCCACGTTGGAGGATATCTGGTCACTTAGCGTAGTAAGAAGCAAAATGTAGTTTCTAGATTCAGTAGAAAGGCGAAATATCGATCCATAGCTCAGACAATATACAAGATGATGTGGTTCAGATCAATATTGTTAGAACTTGGTTTTCTTATTATTACACCTATACCTATGCATTGTGACAATCAAACTGCTATTTTTTTTTACCAATAATCTTAATTTTCATGAGTGCACTAAACATATAGAGATTGACTGTCATTATATGTAAGATATGGTGATAAAGGGTGTTATTTGAACACCTTACACTAAGTTTTCAGAGTAGCTTACTGATGTCTTCATTATGGGTTTAAATGCGGGAATTTTTGAATTGTACCAAGTTAGACACGATAGATATGTATGTTTCAGTTTTAGAGGGAATGTTAGAGTTATTAAAGTTATTGGGTTAAGTGGATTATTAGATATCCATGTAGTTTGAGGTGCCTTATAAATCCTATATGTATTTGTATACTCTTTTCATATGAGTGACATATAGTTTTTATTCCTTTGTTCTAAGAGTCACCTAGGATACGGGTAAAACTCAAATATTTCTTTGAGATTGAATTTACATATAGTAAGGACAAAATGACTCTATCTCAAAAGAAAGATGTTTTAGATTTACTACATGATACTGGACTTCTGGGATGTAAACTAGAAAGTACGTCTATAGAGTAGAATCTTTTTTTTAAAATAAGTCATCGATGCTATTGAAGGAATATGATGGGTACAGATGTTTGATAGGTAAGTTGATCTATTTGACTATCACTTGGCCTAATATCTCAACTACAGTAGAACTTCTGAGTCAGTTTATGTATGAGTCTAGACAGGTGCGTTGGTAAGGGAATCTACGTGTAGTTGCCTACATTAAAAGTACACTTGGAAAGGATTTGATTTACAAGAAATATGGACACCTATAGATTGAAGTCTATTCAAATTTTAACTATGTAGGTGATTAGGGAGATAGGAAATTTACATTGGGTTGTTGTACTTATGTAGGTGGTAACTTAGTCATTTGGAGAAGTAAGAAGTAGAATGTTGTTTCACGATTCAGTGTAGAAGTAGAATATAGAGTAATGGTTTAGACAAATTGTGAGATGATGTGGTTTCGATCCCCGTTAATAGATCTTGGTGTTCATGTTGATCTTTCTATAGCTATGTATTATGACAATTAGGTTGCGATATTCATTGCAATAATCCTATATTATATGAGAGAATCAAACATATAAAGGTAGATTATTATTACATTAAAGATATGGTACTGTCTGGTCACATTAGTATCCTTTACATTCACTCTTTTGAGTAGTTGGCGGATATCTTCATAAAGGGATTAAGTGTTAGGATCTTTGATAGGTTATGTAACAAGCTGGGTATGTTAGATGTATTGGCTCTAACTTGAAGGAAAGTATTAGCGTTATATTTAATGTATTAGTGGGTTAATGGATTTTTTATGTTATATGAATCCTATAACTCATCATATGTATATATGTTATACTCCTCTCTAATAACAATAGTCTTTTCTTTTTCAACACAATAAATACGAGCCTACGACTCTCTTGGTTTCTTATAAACCATGGAAAATCATTTGGATCACATTCTAAGCAAATAGTTCACAAGTATTCTAAGGTATTAATCATCCTTGGAAGGTCGACCAAATGTTTTGGTCTCACGATCTTACAAAATCACAAAACTACTTGGACTTCAGCTTAAACAAATAGCTCATGACCTATCAGAGGTATCAACTATCTTTAGAAGGTCTACTAAGAGTTTTAGTCTCTTAGTCTCTCAAAATTACAAAAAATCTTTTTCAAAACCTTTGTAAATCTTATACATTTCTTTTCAAATTTTTTTTAGAAAATTATTTCAAAATCAACTTAAGATATCATGCAAAATCTTACACAAAATACCACACCAAAACTCCACACAAAACCAGAGCTCACCTACTGCAGTCATTGATTTGCAGAGATCGTGTGGCTCACCCACGTTAGGGGATGCGCAGTAGGCCCACCATACCCCCAATCCACTTGGCTCAACCTAGGTGCAGAATTAAGAGAGCTAATGTTGCAAACAATCACAAAAATCAATACACAAACTATAAATAATACATTAAAATGTAGGTCATGAAATCCTTTACCATATGTAAAGGAAATCACAAGAATCCAATATCTACGTTTTGAGATATTGACCAACAAAGACGGCAAGTTCGTATAGTAAACACTACCACCATAATCCTCTCAGAATGCCATTGAAAATTCATGTTTCAGGATTCAATTTAACATCATAAAAATTCATGCTATATATCATTTTAAAGGTTTCAAAATTATCTTTCTAACGCCTATCAAAACACCTAAATCCGATATCTAAATCTCAAAATATTGCCAAAACAAATCATGCATGTTATCTATGTGAACGGTGCAGTTGAGAATTTAAACATCTCATTTAATTACTGTAAAAATTTGTAAATTCAACTAAAAATACTATAATTCATCTCATAGCATGATCATTCTAATATTAATATTATTGCACTCCTAATTGAAATTAAAGATTCTTAGTGAAGTGTGTACCTTTTGTCCAATGTTACGAACCCAACTCTACTACAACTACTGGCCATCCTCCTCATTGGAGGTTTTAATTCAACCACTCTCGACTCCAATAGGCACCGTTGATGCTTAGAGCAACCTAACATAGAAAAGACACGAATCAGTTAGCACTCACACAAAGAAAGGAAAGTGAGGAACCCAATTCCAAATCAAACTCAAGTCACTGTTCTAATGGCAACCTAACCATTATAGAGAAGGAAGTCGGCAATTCCACCTTCGACCAAAGTTTCCTTGAGCACCACACAACGTCGGCAAGAAACTCTCTTTCGGAAGCTCACACTCTCAAACTCTCTCTCTTTCTTGACTCTCCTACTCTCTCTTTGCAGCACTTTCTTTCTCCTTCCTCATCTCTTCCCCCTTTTTGTTTCTTCTCTTCTTCATCTCTTTGGATTCCTTGTCTCCTTCTCGATTCTTCTTCTACACGAGTGAGTGGGTGTGTGCGTTAAAATCCCCCTACTTATATAGTCTCTTAACTTAAGTCATGCGAGTGGATAAGTGCAGCTTACCGAACAAACATGACACTTACCAAGGCCACAATCACTCAACACTTGCATCAACAATAACATATGGCATGAAAAGTGGCGGTAAATCAATAAAATCTAATGAAATCAACATCATCAACCACCAATCACAATAAAGGCCTTCACTCAAAATATTCTCAAATCCATCACAACCACCAACTCAAAATTGAATGGGATAATTAAATCTCAAAATCACAATTCACACTCACTACACTCTGGTTTCCACAAACACGTGAGCAATCCATGCTAGAAAAAACATGTTGGGTAGCTGTGCCTATAACACATGCCTCAGACATACTCACAGATTGAAAGCATAAGCAGAGATTGCCGATATTACATATCAACGATGGTATAAAAACTCAATATTGACTCTTGTATCACATTTAGAACTTGCATAGTCAACATGTGAGTAGGCAACAATGTCTATATTCTCATGGTGTTTTATATGAGACTTTCTAGGGGAATTTTTCACAAATGTCATAATGCAGTGAAACTTGTTATTGAACCTTGCTTTTGTGAACTCTGTAAACTATTAAGGATTGATTCTAATAAAATGGAAAGTAGTTTTGTTGACAACAAGGTTGTACTTCCCTACACTTCTTGAAGCTCCTTTACAAATGGTCAAGCTGGCTGGTTGAATTAAGAAGGGCCAACTAAACAAGCAGGAGCCGGATGTGTACACTAGCTAGAGAGCCCCTTTCTAGACACCCTTTGTCAGATAGTCCTATTTTCAAGCTTTGATGGGTTCCTTTTGAGTTATTATCTCATGAACATTTGATCTCACCGAGAGAAGACTTTAAAAGGGAGTGATTTTTGATAAGATTTTACATGCACTTTTGATTTGAATGGTAAATGCAATTATTGTTCACGTGAACCAGGAAGTACTGACTTGTAGGGGCTACTTTTAATGTGGGTGGAAGTCGATTGGTAATGGGGATGTGGGCTGAGTGTGATGACACATGTGACAGGAAAATGTACACTTGGGTTAAGAGTTTTGTGTTTGGGTGCCAAGTTAGAGTGAGAAAAGAAGATGAATTGAATTAACCAAAAGCCACTCCTGCATATAATTGGAAGAGAAAGACCATAAAATAAGTGGGTCCTTAGATATGTTTGCAAGAGACAGTTGATAAAGATAAAGATAAAAGATAAAGATAAAGGTAAAGACAAAAGATAAAGATGAAAGACATACAATATAACCCAATTCATTAATACTCTAACAAAGTTAAACACTGGAGATCTGATAGACAACCCATTGTATTTAAACTAACATAAATTCTTATATGCTCAAAATCACGCCTAGCTTATTACCAAGAATATGAAACCAAATGTTATCTATTCTCTTTTTGAGTGGTAAGTAGGAAAATTTTATTGAAATTTAGAAAAAGGGAGAACAAAATCCTACCAAGAATATAAGCAGAACTACAAGGCACAAATAGAAAAAGGAGAACAAATGATCAAATGAGATGTACATGATCAAGCCAATCCTGTATGGAAGCATTGGAATCCTCAATCATCTCTGGTTGTTACCATAGTTTGAAATGCTGACACGTGTTAGATTTCAAATATATAGACATGATTTTTGTTGGTATTTCCAGAAATACCAAATGTGGGATCCTTGTATCGGCTGGGTCAGTCAACACGTCTTTTTCGGGACCAAGTTGTATACCTATATAATCATATACCGTTTCGAGAATGGGATACAAATCCGTTTACTCATATGGAGATTTCCATAGACTCAATGAAATGACAACATTTAGGGTATTTCTCAATCAAACTTCATATCTTTAACACTTGGGTATTTTCTCATTTCTACTTTCTCTCCATATTAAATGATGTGAGAACTCTTCATTTGAAATATACATTAAGCATTTTTAGGTATGATTTATATATTTATTTAATATTTTTAGATACTATTTATGCTTCCAGATATTTGCATTAAGTTTATGTAGCATATTTTATTGTAATACATGTTTAGAAAGTAGATCTAAATAGCTTTATATAGATTATTGCTTATTTTAGTTTATCTTAGATTTTTAAATCAAAATTTAAAGTTTTTTGATCATTTTCATGAACTTTTGTAAATTTTCTGTGTTTTTACTGATATTTTCACTGATGTCCGACATACTTTTGATTTTTGTCATCTGACAAGAAATCGACATGTAAAGTCATAGTTGTTATCCATTGAGGAGATGATCTGTCTTGGATCTCTTCTAAAGAATGATGCTTATCACTGGCATTCCTACCATTTCTTTCCATCCATCTATCCACCAAATTGCATGTAGAATGGACTTCCATACTTGATCACCAATTTATTTAAATATGCAAGAAGTCCTCATCCATATGGATTGCAGAACTACTTGCTTATGATTGCATCCCAGAAAAAGTGGAAATGAACTTCTATGTTTCAATTCTCTCATGGAATAATGTATTACTTTCAATGAAGATAGCAACTTAATTTTCAATGTATTTATTTTTTGTATGCGAAACTGTATCCAACATAAAACTCTTCAACCACATCAGTTCATCCCAGTTCACATGTTCTATGTGCCATAGCTCTACATTGAGATTCTTGCACTCACCCATTCATGATAATATGCATCTTGCTTCTGCTGGTCATTATATTTCCAATGATAAAGTTACAGAATCTGGCCAGACTGTTAATCTTTTTGCTTGGCATCAAATATTCAATGAGGCAATCACCCCATTTTACCTAAAATAAGAATAAAACATACAACAAATTAATACACTTGACCTTTTTAAAGTAATCTTCGATCACGTTTTGACACATCATCCAATAGTAGCTTGAAGTATCTTCAAGTATCTAAACGTATAATTATAATTTTTAAATAAGGATAATCCACTTATTTGGAAGTATCAGCAAGTATCTGTGTCCTCTATGCTTGTGTGGGGGATATTGAAGTATCCATGTATCATGGTCTATTAGCCACTGATTTTTTTGAAGTTATCTTATTTAACGTGATTAAGGTTTGAATTTGATTATTGGGTTGTCTTTGGAGGATGTAACTTTGATTTTGTTAGTGATACTGTTTTGTGTCGAAGTTTGCTGTTGTTGTTGTTGTTGTTCAGATGTTATTTTACTCTATATTATGTAATTGTGTTTGGACTATGTAGAATTGATTGTTACTAATATTGGTGCTGCATAAAATTGTTTGTTATTTTGCACTATTACCTTCCACTTGAGACATTGATCATGAAAACGTATATACCTTTTTTGTCAGTGTTAATTGTTTGTCACCATTGCTTCAATCAGACAATGATCTTGAAAAAATTGCTTCAGTTTTGTTGTTCCTTCACTTCATTATGTTGATTTCTGTGTTTTATTTGTATAAAACAAACAGTTTGAAACATCAATGTAAAGAAACTAGATTTAGAGCTTCTGTAATATAATATCTTGCTTTCATTATAAAGTTGCATTTATTTTCTTCCTTCAGTCTTTTGATGCTTTACCTCAGAAAAAATATACATCTCTTATAACTTGCATACAACAATTACATTTGGCCATCTTACTCATTTTTAAATGTTACTCTTTCTTCCTTGCCAGGTTACGTGAACAAAATTTTCAATCCATCTCTAATATTTGTCGGAATGACCAGCTGACTATATTTTATATTAATAGAATTCATTTAGCAATAAAGCAGAGATAGGACGCTTACTCAACTGCAAATCTGACAAAGATGGACGATGCCATCGCTGGAGGTATTCGAATAACTGCAGAAATGGAATTTTTATGAATTAGACTGATACCCGGATTGCATGGTAAACTTGGATGCTCCATGATGAAACATCAGAGAAGCGAATTGGGTTGCCCATTCACTACACAAGTATAATCTGTTGAAATCAGGTTTTGGTGATTACTTTTTTTGAATAATTCTGGGCATTTGCTCCACTGTTGATATTGAAAGTTAGTACAATCCAGAAATCTCTCCCTGATGCTGTTGAATCTCAGGCTTCCCGCACCAAGGTCAAGCTATCAACTTACCAAAAATATCCGTTCTCCAATAAAGCCATGTGCCATGTATATTGAAGTAATTTTTTTTAAATTTTGTTGTCAGTAACAAGTTAAGTGCTTGTTCTGTCAAACCAAGAGATTGTAGTGAAGGAATATATTAGATTTTCTTTCCTACAGTTTCACCTTTTTCCCTTCTAAAACTGTTCAATCTAAAATAAACTTGGCTTTGCATTTCGATGCATCATTTAAGGGTGTGCTTTGTATTGTTGTTTGATCTAGTATTTTGGAATTTCCTTGAGTTGATGGAAAAAATGATAAACAGGAAACGAGAAGGTAGAATTTTCTTGTGTCAAGCTGAAAACTATGACGTTCTAATCTTTCAAAATCGAAGGAATCGACAGATCTCCAAAGAAAACACACCGTAAATCTTCTGACAAATATAGACATTGTGTTTGTCTTAAATAGTCTTCAAAAAATCACAGCACTTGTGCAAAGTTAGCCATTCTCTTTTGAAGAAAAAACTTATTCCATAGGCTGGGCTGGACCTATAAGGGTTCAATAGGTTCAATTTATCGACTTGTGACATTTTTGCAAACTACCCTTTCTTTTGTAGGTTAGCATAACTCTGTGCATAAATTATGTACTTGGCATGTAGTAATTGGTTAGACCTACAATGGTATCGGTCAGATCTATGAAATAATCTCCTCGTGTACAAAGTTTGATTGGAATTGGCATCATTCCTGAAGCCTTTAAAATTAAAGGTGTCAGAATTATGAAAATATTTGAAAATTCGTTTCGAATTTATATTTGAAATCTTAAATCTTTATCTGAAAAAATATTTGACGAATCGAATTTGAATTCGAAATAAACAATTCGAAAAAAATAAGATCGAATACGGTTGTTCGTACATTCGATTCGAAAATATTCGAATTGAAAAATTTAATATATTTATTTTTTAAAATTAATTAATATATTTATAAGTAAAACTTATGACACAAGTATCTAACAATTAATAAATAAAAACTTAAATATAATATTTACAAAATTTACATATATATAAAATCTTAACAACTAAAACCCAAAACCTAACATTCTAACAAGCCCCCAGCTAGACATGGAAAACGGGCCGGGCCGGCTGCACATATGCATGGGCCCGGCACGGCCCATGGCCCGGCCGCGGGCCGGGCCAACGGGCCCAAAAAAAAAAAAAATAATAAAATAATAAAAAAATTATTATTATTATTATTTTTGAAATACAAAAAAAGTATTACATGTTTACATAAAAAATACAAAAGATATTTACAATATTTGTTTTACATTTATTTACATAAAGAATTATTCTGTTGGAGAGTCTGTTCTGCCTGTTGAAGTT
>JAMKQA010031568.1:0-22978 GCA_024699735.1 Posidonia australis
TTTCATGTGGATTTCTTCGCAGTTTTCACGCATCGTCTTGCACATTCATTTAGTCCTGTCACATCCATACACATTAGCATGATTAGAGCATGATCCCAATTTAGCAAACATTCATCAAACCTTTAGCAAGCATTTGGACTAGAAAGACTGAGTTTCTCTGGCGTACGAGGGTGCCTAACACCTTCCTCGTGCGTAATAGAAATCCTTACCTATCCTTTGGTTAGCGGACATCCAGCCTTCCCATTTGCATCCCATGCATTCATCCTTTTGTGGTTTTCCTCGTCTTTCCCTTAAAAGACTAGGTGGCGACTCCCTTTTCATTTCTTTTTTCCCTTGCGCCTTCGCCATCATTGGCATGGCTGTGGTCTCCTCCCCTTCCCCTTCCCTTTGGGTCGGGCAGGCACGATCACATCGGGTAAGCGGTGAAAGTGATCAAGCATAGGGGCCCAATGACACCGCATCACCCGGTTTGCATCGCCAACCTGAAATAGTAACAGCAAAATAAATACAGGATCAGACAAGCAGTGGTGTTAGAGCCAAAGCATGCAAACAAAAAAGAAGGGAATGAAATAGTTACCATGAAGTCGGGGCTCTCGCAAATATGATCGTCGCTGTGGAGTCGTCCTGTAAAGTTGTCAGACTCCTGAAAGTGCATTTATTAATAAAGATGTTAGGTTTATGTCATATATACAGGTTATTCCAGTTTAGCTTACCTTGATAGGGACAGCAGATGTAGAACTACTGGAAGAACGTGATCTCGAGGAACTGCCTCGCCATCGTGGACGAGAACTCAAGGGTGTGTCCCGGGAAGGCTACGGTGTCCCCTCCTTGAGAACTGAATCATCCTGCAAAGGGGCAAGGGTCAAACTAGGATTTAAGCAGGACAAGCAAAACAAATATGCTACATCCGAACATAGCAAAGCACAAGTCTTGAGATAAAGCATGGTAGTACAAGGTATATTTATAAAGCCTGCGGTCATTGGCACAACAAAAAAAGTGTGGTGTACATAAACAAAGTATATTAGCAAGTATGTAAGCATTTTAGCAGTAACGGCCCCTTTTACAAGTGCAAATTAAATGAGATGCAGGCATAGCTCAATATTGCAGTAAAACGGCACTTATTACTTTGCAGTTTTGTTGCTCTACGTTTGTTTTTCCTAGAGACATGGTTTGCTAAATGAAAGTTGACTTACATGACAAAATTTGACTCAAGCTTTGAAACTGGCAGTTCATGATTTGGTTCAAGGTAGAATCATATTTCAAGTGAGTTGACAGATGGCAAGTTTGTTCAATCATACAGGGGAAAAATGTCTTCAATCTATGTTTTTGGCATGAAGGACATGAACAAAATAGATTCATAGATCTGCATAAAACAAAGTCTACTGGTGCCTAACAGAACTACCCACCAACGTGACCACCTTGTGGTCTGTTCCATCATGCCAGAATCCACCATGTCACCGCACCTCCAACCAAGCCACCATTCCACCTTCATTGTCACTGCCACAGCCTAATCACCACCAACCCGTAAACCACATCACCACCGGCCTCCACGCGCCACCCCTACACAGCCCCATGCCCGCACGGCTAGCCCTCTGACCAAGCCACCACTCGTCGATAGCCCCCATAGCTCACCGGAACCCATTTTGCCGTTGGCCACCAAGGAAAGGGAAAGGGCAGGCAAGCACACAAAAAAGGGTAAGAGATCAAGGGGAAGAAGAGATACCTCCACCGACGAGCCTCTCTCCAACCAGTCCCGGAGAGTCCGATCCATCACCGCCGCTGCCGCCGCACCACGCTGCCACACAAGATCCCCGCACCACACCGCTGCACCGAGCGTGAGCACCTTACCGGTGCACCACCAGGGGCACTTGTTAACGGCCTTGAGGAAAAGAGAAGGAGAGAGGGAAATTTCGTAGGGAGAAGAGGAGGTTTCGTTGATGAGAGGGAGAAGGAGATGAGTTTCGTCTCCTGTGTTGGGAAAATGTGGAGGAAGAAGAAGGGGCACGAGTGAAACGAAATAAAATGGTGAAATGAAAGGAAGAAAAAAAAAAAAGAAAAATAAAGAAGGAAAATAGAAAGGGAGAATAAAATGAGGAAAGAAAAAGAAAGAAAAGAAATAAGAAGAGTCATGGAGCATAGTCCAGTTGCAGCTCCTAAATGAAACAAAGTCTTTGACTGGACAGTTATGGTAGTTATTCAGTGAGCCCCGTTATTTATCAGCAGTGCAGATAGTCTAATGTCTGAGGTCAAAAATGCAAAATGGCAGCGAAAATTGCATTTGGAGAGAAAAATGCAAAACGCCAAGAAAAGAAAATGCATGGTCTTCAAAAAGTTCATCAGATGGGTAATTTGCAGAAAACCCCTGAGATTATGAAATTTGCAGAATAGTCCATGAAGAATATGGGAAGATATGTGTGAGGCAGACATTTAAAAATACTCAGCAGAACTTTGAAAATGATAGCTCAGCAACGATTCAACTGAAATTTGACATATCAGGGAAATTTGCAATAAAGCCCTCAAGTTTTGGAAAATTGCAAATAAGCCCTCACCTTTTGCAAACTCGCAAACAAAGCCAGTTGAGATCAAAGCACCAATAAGATTCCTACAGAGGATAGTGCATGCATTGCAGCAAGAAACCGGTTTTATGCTATAGAGCCAGTAGCAAGCACTATTACCTTTTTGCCCTCTAGAGCGCAACAATGGCCTCCTTCCTTCCTGGGGGACAATCCAGGGATTATCGCTTTCTTTTTTTTTCCTTTTTCGGGTTCTCGTCCCAGGAAAACGAGAACCTTCTATCCCTTCCTGGTTAGGATTTTCGCAGGCGCAAAATCCTGCTGTTCGACCTTTGACCGAGCGGTCAAGGTCTTTTTCTTTTCCTTTGCTTGGGTTTTCGCAGGCGTGAAATCCTTTTGTTCGCCTTCGACCGGGCGGTCGGGGTCATTTTATTTTCTTCGGATTCTTGCGGGCGCGAGATCCTCTCCCTTGCCTTCTGATCGGGCGGTCAGAGTCGACCTTCGACCGGGCGGTCGGGGTCATTTCCTTTCTTCGGATTCTCGCGGGCGCGAGATCCTCTCCCTTGCCTTCTGACCGGGCGGTCAGAGTCGACCTTCGACCGGGCGATCGAGGTCATTTCCTTTTCCTTGGATTCTCGTGGGTGCAAAATCCATTTCTTTGGCTTTTGACCGGGCGGTCAGAGTTGACCATCGACTGGGCGGTCGTGGTCATTTCTTTTCCTATTTTGGATTCTCGCAAGCGCAAAATCCTTTCTTTGGCTTCTGATCGGGCAGTCAGAGTCGACCTTTGACCGGGCGATCGAGGTCATTTCCTTTTCCTTGGATTCTCGCGGGCGCGAAATCCTTTCCTTTGGGCTTCTGATCGAGCTGTCAGAGTCAACCTTCGACCGGGTGGTCGTGGTCATTTCCTTTCCTTTTTTCAGATTCTCGTGGGTGCGAGATTCTTTTGCTTGACTTTCGACCGGACGGTCAAAGTCGACCTTTGATCGGTAGTCAAGGTGTTTTCTGTTCCTTTTCCTTGGATTTTCGCGGGCGCAAAATCCTTTTGCTCGACTTTTAACTGGGCAGTCAAAGTCCTTATCCTTTTCCTTAGATTTTCGCAAGCGCAAAATCCAACTGTTTCACTTGTGGCCGGGCGGTCAAGGTCTTATTCTATCCTTTTCTTTTGGGTTTTCACGGGCGCAAACTCCCTTTGCTTGCCCTAGGTTTGTGCGGACAGGGCCCTCTTTCTTGACAAATAGTATGTTTGTCGTGCCCCTTTTCTTTTGGGCTGGTATCCCCAACTACTCGGTTGACAACCGTCACGCTGTCTGGCAACCGGGTTGACAAGACTTGGCTGACTTGTCATGTCCCGCCTCCTCAGGTGGATAACCTAAATAATCTGGTTGATGAGTCTGACAACTTATCATTTTCCTGCTAGTGGTTCCATCTGTGCACGGGAGTCCTTTGCTTTTTGCAATATTACTTCAGCATTAGCATCAACATTGCATCCACTTACAAGCACCCCATTCTCATGTTTTCAATGTTAGCATCAACTTTGCATTTTGCTTTCAAGCATCGGTTCATGCGTTTGTCCTTCACTTTCGCATTGCATCTCATTTTCCGCATTTGGCTCAGCATTCGCATGCATGTTTACACTTTGCATTTGCATTTGGCAACAAGTCATGACTTTCGGTGCATCCACCGGATAAGTGATTTAGTGCCTATAGCAAACCTCACTTCTCCGTAGCCTCAAAATGGGGATATCTTATCAACCTTGAGCTTCAGTCTTGGTTCCCTCCGTCCCTCGACCTCGCTCAGGGAGGGGCATCTGTAGACACCCCGATTTTGAGGCGGGTCGTAGGTGGATCCTCCTGAAGATGTTGCTTTGGATGCGGCAAGCTTAAACCACTTTTGAACCCTATTTGACATTTTAATTAGCTCGAGATCATTGCACAAATCGACCCCAACCATATGGTCCGGTAGCTGGGTGTGAGCACCAAAGTGGAGCACCAAAGTGGCGCACCAAGCTGGCGCACCACCTTGGAGCACCATGTTGGCGCACCAACATAGCGCACTCATCGGGCGCACCAAGCTGGCGCACAACCACTTCTCAGGCTGCTGGTTGTTGGCTTTCTATATTCTGTACTTGTAACCCTCACTCATGAATATTCTTCATGAATCTGCACGAGGCTGTTGGGTTTTGAGGCCTTTTGCATCCCAGGAGTTACCCTTTTCTTTTCTCTTTAAAAGGTCCCCCTGAAGGAGCTTTCTGGTCTCTTAGCAAATTCTTGGCTGTCCACCCACTTTTATCAACCAGCATCCTTGCCTTTCAGAGTGTTCCCTTGCACCCCTGAGCATTCCCAATCGTGTCCAAGGTAACAAGGAGGACATACCTTGAGCCATCCAAGGAGGAGATATCATTGATAAGGTAAGTTCCTTCACTAATCTCCATATGAATCTTACGTGACATTTCTGGATTAAACATGTAACTAAATTGATATATTATTTATATAGCAATGTTCTCTCGTGTCAAGTTGTGATATTTTGGATGTTCATGATGCTCGTTGCTTCTTTGTCATGATGATTTTTGCACTGTATTTGTGGTCTTTATTTTAACAGTGAATCTTAGTCCTATGTAACCACTAGCTATGGAGCATGAACTGTAATTCATTTCTCTTTACATGTTTTATATTTTCTGCATGATCCCTGATTCAATGAAATCGCTGTATGAATCATAAAACCCATCAACAGTAGTTAAAACTCATTTGTTTAACATGATTAAATTCTTTGACATGAATATGCATGGCTTGAGGAGAGAATGATAGGAGGTTTTTTTATGCTCATTTGTTTAACATGATTAAATTCTTTGACATCTTTCTTAATGGTCTGGGCAGTTAGTAACTTGGTTGGTTGCATACAACTACCTAGACTCTGAAATCAGACTGCAGTCTGAAATAGAGTATCTGGGGCGCGCCAGATGGGCGCACCTC
Source organism: Posidonia australis (assembly GCA_024699735.1). Taxonomy (NCBI): domain Eukaryota; kingdom Viridiplantae; phylum Streptophyta; class Magnoliopsida; order Alismatales; family Posidoniaceae; genus Posidonia; species Posidonia australis. Next base: position 5,486 of record JAMKQA010031568.1, read on the forward strand.
GAGGGTGCACCATCCTGACGCACTAGCTTGCTCTTAGGGTGGTGCAAGCAGCCAACTTTGCATCATGAACTGCATGCTATTCCGATTGTCCTGGACTTTGATCTTTCTGATATTTGTTCTCTGATATATCATAATCATTTATGCATCATTTCAACATATAATAGCACTGTTTGTTTTAGTTTTGCATTTAAAATAGTCAACCTGCCACTGGGGTCTGGTGAACTGGTTGCCCCATGAGTATAGTTAGTCGGTCCATGATCCAAGACCAGGTCGCATGGCCGAAACCCATTGGCTTTATTTAGTATAGGAGTTGTGTGGTCATGTGTGAGGCATATTGCCCTTGAGCACAAGACCAATATCATGTTTTCTTGGGCTTCCTCTTTCCTTTATGACCTTGTGGAAGAGGGGGGAACTCACATGTGATCAGGTGTTTTAGATGTCCATGAGGCATTTTCATATGATTTTATATCACTCCATTGGCACATGAATCTAGCTTACTATCTAACCTGCTATTCCATAGGCGCACATAGGTGGCGCACCAGACTGGCGCACCACACTAGCGCACATGCTTGTTTTTCACTACACACAGTAGCTTTTTGGCATGGTATTTAACATGATTCCCGATTTTCTTTGCCTTTGGTTTTGTTTGGGTGTCTTCTTGGATATATCAGGATGAATCCAGTCTGTTTTCATCCACATTTGTGCATGGTAGCATAGGTTTTGCATATAGCGAAGCGAGGATGAAAGTCACTCGGTGTAATTGGATCTTTGGTCATATCCGTGCAATATCTTTGCACTGGTATTTGATCCATCACTAGGGTGACCTTTCTGAGCACAAGGACACACCCTACAGTCCCTCTACCCATGTTTAGCATAAGGCACCACTTGCATGTAGCATTGCATGGCATATCGCTCTTAGGCGTACAAAAACAGGCTGAAAAGCCAACATTCCATATAAGTAAACGAAAAACCCATGGGAGACCGATTTTCGGGCGCACGAGGGTGCCTAATACCGTCGTCGTGCGTAACAAGGATCCTTGCCCATTTCTGGTTCGTGTTGACCTTTTCCATTGGTTTTATTGAATGGCTTTAAATGTTTTAAAACGGTTTTCCTCATCTCCCATTTTTAAATAGACTAGGTGGCAACTCCTGCATTTTATCATTATTTTTATTGTTTTGCCGTAACTTTGCCGACCCTCGCGCATTTGGCCTTTCGCGCCACGCCCGAGGCTATCACCGGCATGGTTACACTTACAACATCCTTTCCTTTTGCGGTTGATAAGTTCAAAACTTGTCATTTCAAGTCAGTAAGTTCAAAACTTACTATGGATGCAGGATTTTAGAGGAAGGAAACGATGTTTCTTCTGTTTAGTGGCCTTGCTTATTTCCCTTTGATTTATATCCAATTCCTCCACTCCACGGATGTCGGAACTGGTGTGATCGCCTCTCTCGGTTCGCTTTCGCTAGCCCTCGAGATGCCTTGAGAGAAGATGTTGTGGTTGCAGGTTTAGCTACCTTAGGACAATGTTAGCGTCACCTAAGGGTGCCTGTATTGGTGAGCTTCTTCTTCTTTTTCTTTTCCTTGCAAAACAATGTTAAAATAAAAAATGCGGATTAATACAATGTAGTAAGTGGCTCAACAAAATAAATTACAAGCATGAAAATGAAAGGAAAAGATACTTACCCGGGGGATTTTATCTCCCTAGTTGCAACTAAATGTATATGCCTAGCTACAACATGCAAAGTATGCATGAAATGAAACATGTAAAATGAAAACCCCCTTTTGTTTATGATGCATATGCAAGACGTAAGATGCTAGCGTGATGTGATCGGAATCGATAGAAAAACTTAAGCCCTTCCTCAAAACTTCTCTGCTCCCTCTCTCTTAAAATTATTTCCCCTCTTCTGGATAATTTCTGGTCCTCTGGCTCAGTGTCCATGTCTCCTCAAAGGATAGGGGTGCCTCTCTATTTATAGAGAGACGGGACGACCTAAAATGGCAAAAGGGATCAAAATTGGCAAGAATGCACAACTGCCATCAAAAATTTCCTTTTTAGAAGTATTATACGCCCAACAATGGACGTACAACGTTAAACGCCCAATACTAGGCATTCAATGCATTCCATCAATTAATGGATTGATTAGCACTGATTGACATCACGCTTGATTAGAGGAATCTTCCAAAAAATGAAACAATTTGAATTCAAAATTTTTCAGAGAAGGAAAGTGGTTGATGTGGCACAACTGAGTTGTCATGTGTAAAACGCTGAATTCTAGGCGTTCAACGTTAGACGCGCAAATTCTAGCATCTTACACCATCAATTCAAAAACTTGCCAAATTTAGCTGTCAAATCAAATGTGGTCAAACAAGTAAATTAATGAGGTATTGAAGACCCCTAAACATGGCAAGGAGACTCATTTAAAAATATTTATGATATTTATTTTAAGTCTAAAAAAGGAAACTTGATAGAAATGACAGGAAACAACACTAGAGACGTTAAACACTTAAGATTTAGCGTATAACCTTCAACACTATAATATTGGTGTATAACGTTAGATGCACAATATTCAACGTACAACGTTAAACATTGGAAGATGAGATGTAAAATGGCCTGAATTTTCAAACGGGACTATGAAGAGTATTTGAGCTGAGCAAAGGGCTTCTAAGGATGAATGAAACATGTTATGATGCAATGGGACTTAATAAAAGGTAAAGAATTGCTAAAACTAGATATCTACACTTACCACATTATTTCCTTTAACGATTGGTAAGTTTGAAACTTTCACATTATTTTCTTTTATAGTTAGTAAGTTCAAAACTTGCCGCACAATATCCATTACGATCACTAAGTCCGAAATTTACCACATTATTTCCTTTTGCAATCAATAAGTCCAAAACATGCCACATTGCTTCCTTTTGTGGTAGATAACTCCAAAACTTCCCACATTATCTCCTTTTGCAGTTGGTAAGTTCAAAACTTACCATATCCTATCCTTGTACAGATAGTAAGTCCAAAACCTATCGCTCTAGCCCTTGCAGTTGATAAGTCCTCACTTGTCTTGACTCCTCGGGATAATACCCCTAACTATCAGCCTGACATACTCAACTGTTCTGAAGCAAGCTAACATCCTCAACTGTTACTTGGCTTCAACAACAGGTTGACATTCTCAACTGTCACTTCCCATTAGCACTGCATCTGCATCGCATTGTACCAGCATTGTAACGTCATTGCACTAGCATTAGCATCAACACTAGCATTAGTATTAGCATTTGTAGAGGCATTGAGTCATGACTATTGGTGAATCCTTCGAAAAAATGACTCATAGCCAATAGCAAGATCCTTTAAGTGCTTCAGGTGGGATGTCTCTTCAACCCTAAGCATCAATCTTGTTACCCTTAACCTTAATCAAGGAGGGGCATCTATAGACACCCTGGTTTTGTGGTCACTTGCCAATAAACTCCTCCAAAAGAACCTACTCTAGCTACTTTGAGGCTCTACCCAACACCACAACCCTACCCAAAAAACGCCACCCAACTCCCAACCAACCCTTTGGAGCAAACAGTCAAGCACAAGCTAAGGATCTGTAGAAATGGGCTTTACAATGACCTAGTACGACTGATTAGTAGAGGCAACAAGCGTGTCTCCAAGGTGCACCTTCGAAGTGTGACCAACCAATGCAGGTCACAGGTGTGTATTCCTTGCGTGGTGCTCAAGCCCATTTCTACTACAAGAGGGAAAACCTGACCAATCACCTTTCGACGTGCATTTCAAGGCTTGCCATTAGTTGTTACAAGTTTGAGATTTTTGTTTGATGTCTTTAAACCATCATACCCCTCTCAAAACCTACAATCCAATCCTTGAAATCTAAGTATAGCCAACCATCTCAAATTCAGTTAGCATCCAACAGTTGTTATACATTCCTGAGCTCTATAAATCTCCAACATCCCTAAGGTGAGTTCTCACTCTCAACAAGCACTCTCTATGAGCTCACCCTCAGCACTTCCTTAATCTCACTGACAACACCTTTTGCAACACTCAAGCTTACACACCCAACCCAAGTGATCCCTGTGATTGAGAGCAAGAAGAACAACCACAACTTTCAAGTGAGAGCCATCTTCCATTGCAATTCTCCCATGCCCACTCAACGACATTGATGTAGTTTGTATAGCGAAGACCACACTATAGGAAACCAGTCACCAGTTGTCGCTATGGATGTGGGATTTTCGCAGGAGCATTTGTGCTCATGCATTTCATCACCTTGCTTGTGTCCCTCAGGTTTATCCGACTTCTTCATTCCACATATGTTGAAGTCAGTGTGATTGCCACTCTCGATTTGCTTTCGCCGGCCCTTGAGATGCTTGGGGAGATGTTTGTTGATGTGGGTTCAACTATCTTAAGATAATGCCAGCATTGCCTAAGAGTGCCTATGCCGATGAGCTTATTCTTCTTCCCTTTTTCCTTGCAAAATAAGTTCAATAAATCGTAGATTAATATGTGTAGTGAACATGTAAATAGTGAAGAGGAAATGACATAAAAATAAAAGACGACAACTACATACCCGAGAAGCTAGTTCCCCCCAATGAACTCAATGCTATGAAATATAAAATGCAATGCAATAATAATTATGCAATAAAATTAAACCCCCTTTATAACATGTAGACTCGAAGAGCAAGACGTCGATGTGATGTAGTCGGAGTCAGTGGAAGACTTTAGCTCTCCCGAACAAAAACTTTTCTCTACTCTCCTTCACTCAAGATCTCAGACTCTGGTCCCATCTTTCAATAATTTTCCCTCTCTAGTTTCTCTGTCCTCAAAATTTTTGTCCTAATTTTCATCCTAATCTTTCATCCTCCTCTAAGGTTGGAGTGCTCCCCTGTTTATAAAGGTGTGGTAAAGTCTGTGGATGGCACAGACTTCAAAAATGATAGCTATAGCAAAAAACTTCCAAACCTAGAGTGTTGAACGCTAAAAATCAAACGTTCTACGTAGAACGCAAGATATCAAGTGTTCTATAACGTAGAACACACAATCCCAGGTATTCTATAGCCTGTCGATGTCAACTACCAAAATTGAGGGATTAATCACCTATTAATGACTGATTGAGATCTAATTAAGCTCTAACTAAGTCCATTACAACGGACATCTATGAAAGGCAATAATTTGAAGTTCAAAATTTTCCAAATAAGGAAAGTTGCTAACATGAATGGCTTGAGTCGCCAAGTGTAGAACGCTAAGAAGAAAGTGTTCTATGTAAAACGCTAGATGGACAACATTCAACACCCCTAGACAACAAACTTGCCAAATTTGGTCTGGAAATCATTGAGGCCTAAATTACTGGAATCAAGGGATAATGTCAACTCCATAAAAGGTATGGGACGACGTTGGAATTCAAAAAAATCCTTCTCATCCAAAAAAGGTAAGTGGCTAAAACGGAAAAACATTTGTTGTGGGTTGTAAAACGCTAAAACGATAGTGTTCAATGTAGAACACCAGATATTCAACGTTCAATATTGAATGCCATATTCCTTGTGTTCTATACCCTTGAGTGGCTAGATGAGATTCTAAACTTGGAGAGATAGGGCTTTAGGATGGGATATCACTATGTAGTGGTGTAATATGATTCTAAGGAAGTTAAGGAAGTGCCAAAAAACACGATATCTAGAGATTGCCCATCCTTGAAGGTAGTTTCGGCATGAAACTAGCTTCAAGGCTAGACGATATTCCCGTGTGGAACTACCCCAAGGGTTTCTAAAGAGATTGTCCTGGATATGAGCCTAATTATTGCCACCAGGGAGAAGACTTAACTTCAGGGATTACCTAAGGGGGTCATAAAGAAAGGACGTGAGACAACCGACACTTGGGCGAGGAAGTCTGAAGAGGATAACCGGCACGTAGGTGAGGAAATCCTTAAAAGGGTATTGACAAGACAACCAATACTTGGACGAGGAAGTCTAAGGAGGATAACTAGCACTCGAGTAAGGAAATCCTAAAAGTTATTGAAAAGACAACCTAGGGTGAGGAAGTCTAAAGAGGATAACTGACACTTGGGCGAGGAAATCCTAAAAGGTATTGAAAAGACAACCAACACTTGGGCGAGAAAGTCTAAAGAGGATAACCGACACTTGGGTGAGGAAATCCTAAACAGTATTAAAAAGATAACCGACACTCGAGTGAGGAAGTCTAAAGAGGATAACTGGCATTTGGGTGAGGAAATCCTAAAACGGAATTAAAAAGACAATTGACATTCAGGTAAGGAAGTCTAAAGAGGATAACCGGCACTTGGGCATGGAAATTTTAAAAGGCATTGAAAAAACAACCAAGACTCAGGCGAGGAAGTCTAAAAAAGATAACTGACACTCGGGCAAGGAAATCCTAAAAGGTATTGAAAAGACAATCAACACTAGGGCGAGGAAGTCTAAAGAGAATAACTGACACTCGAGCAAGAAAATCCTAAAAGATATTGAAAAATACAATTGACACTCGAGTGAGGAAGTCTAAAAAGGATAACCAGCTCTCAGGCAAGGAGATCCTAAAAAGGAATTGAAAAAGACAACCGGCACTCGGAGAAGGAAGCCTAAAGAGGATTAGGGATGATTAGATGCCTTATGTTGTGTTTTGCATGGATGCATGCTGGCGGAAATACAAGGCATGGTGGTTCCTAGTATGCAATGCATGATCCTAGATAATGAGGTTCTTCCATCATTGCCTACTTTGATTTATATTCTGAGATGACTCGAGAAGTTGTCTCATTATCTATAGTGAACTGACACACGCATGGATGCAATTCGTTGTAATCTAGTCCCCCTTCGTTGATTATAGCCTATACTCTTCACAAAAACCATCATTGTACGACATGTAAATTAGTGAACATGAGGCCCATGATGTTCCCAGGTGCTGGGCACTTAATTTTTGCTAATTACTTTGGCTTTTATTTTCTTCTCTTTTCTTTTCTTTTCTATCTACGTTAAACGCCTAAACTGAAGTGTTTTACAATTCAAATTATTTCCTTTTCCCTGTAGGTGTTGAACGCTTAATTAATAGCATTCAACATTGAATGTGCATTATTCTGTGTTCAACGTCTCGGATTAGACTACTGTATTTCCTTCCTTGTTGCTGTTAATCGGGAAGTAAATCTCAGATTTTTGTGTTTCTTTCCCTTAGGCGGTGCTCACGCCTATATTAAGCCTTTCACTGCTTGCCTTCTGGGCGTGCAACAATCTTTTCCTTCTCTCTATCCCTTCTGCTACTTAGGCATCCCCTATTCGTCTCATAGACTTGGACGATATTCCTCGTCATGCATTCAGGGTGGCTACTTTTTTATCTCCTTCTGATCAAATGTAGCTTTGACTGGAGATGAGTCCTGTTCATTTTATGAATCTCCTTATGAATAAGAAGGTATTTTTCCTTTTCTTTTTCTCTCTATTATTTATTTTTTTTCTTTGCTATGCTCAACCTCTTCTCCATTTTCCTCAGGCAACCTTTGGCATCTCCCACCAATGATTGTGACGGCAAGGCCCACCAGCTCGACTACGTCCAAACTTTTCGTTCCTGGGTGCTGAAGAAGCATTGGTAACACTTAGAGGAGGCTGACTTCTGTCAAGCTCTCCAAATGCTACGTCAGCCCATCAACTGGAAGGCACTCTTTAGTCTTTGCGGGTTGTGGAATCCACAGACTCATACATTTTTCACTTCTTCTGGGAAGCTCACCATCCTTTTGGAAGAGGTAAGTGCACTGTTGGGCCTTTCACAAGTTGACTCTTCTATTTATTCTTGCGATGCATATCTCCTGTCAGTTGGGGTCGAGGAATCATTTTCTCTCTTGAAGCGTATCTTTGGCCAGGTTATTGTCCCGGAAGACCTGGTGTTAGATGGTTGCATCAACCTAGCCTCCTTATGGAAGTTCTTTTCCAAGCAAAGGGATCAAATACATTCCAAGGCATCCTACTTGGAGTGCATTTTCATTTTGATTGGCAGGTTGGTGCTCTTCCCTAATGAAAATCTCATCATCAGTGCATATCACGCCAAGCTTATGTGCATGAGTGTATGCAACTTGGAGAAGAGCTTGAGTCAGTCTGTGTTGGCATTCACCATTCGAAGCCTGTCAAGCGCATGCATTGATGGGCCATTCTTTAGGTTTCCCTTCCTGATTCTAAGGTGGTTGGGCGAGCACATCATGTTGCTCACTCTTGACATTGGCCTTCTAGTTAATCATATTTGTCGGATCATCGTGTGTGAAGTCATACCTCAGGTGGATCTCTTGAGTCATCTTTCGACATTCCGAACGGTGTACAATCCTGACTATTTCTTGACCTTGGTTGGAGCAATGGAGTCTGTGAGGTATAATCCCCAATTTTCCATGCTTGGTATTCCAACCATCATTCCCACCATATCCCGCTTTTTGGATATGCTTCTCACATGCCTGAGGGACTCTCCTAGAGACATTGCTCAAGTGTATTTTCACAATGGCATTTGGGATGGAAAAGGGTGGAACTAGGCTATCTCTTTGAGGGACGATGCTAACGTGGACTGTGATGCCATCTCTCATGACACGTATGATGTTTGATGTGAGGGTGTGAAGCCCAAGCTTTCTATAGAATCTACGAAGAGACAAAAAATAAAATAAGCTTGTGGTCGTTTATTATTAATAAAAATACAGCCTTTTGATTTTTATAAGTGTGCATAATTCTTAGATGGATTTAATATTTAAATAAAGTTAAGCTTAGATGACTCCCTATGTTAGTAGTGTTGAACATCCAAACTGGTGCATTCAACGTTGAACGGCGAAGATGCAGTGTTCAACATTTCTAGACGTTGAACGGGCCAAGTGTTGTGTTTAACGACTAAGCTTCGGTGAAGTATTGAAGGCTTTAGCTCCCACGTTCAACGTTGAATCCTTTAATACCTGCCACTCTACATTTTAGGTGACCTAATCCTCGTTCTTTCTCCTTTCTCCCCTGCTTGAACCTCCCTCTGCTCATCTTCTCCAATGACGATGGTGGGTCCCAGTGCACTCTAGTGGTGTAGGCATGCTCTTTGCGGCAGTGGTGGTGGGTTACTCCATTCCTTGTGATGGCAACAACGTCGTGCTTGGCTGCATGAGGGGTGACAGTGGGTTTTACTACGACGATGGGTGGCCTATAAAGGTACGCCTCTCTCCTCTTCTCCCCTTCCTTTCATCCTCCCCTTGGGCAACTTGCTATGTTGGGTTGGCTTTCTCAAGGTTGATGCGATGGTTTGGCAAGACCTACATGAGGCCGAAGAAAATGGCACGAAGAGGAGACAGGTTGTCGACGTTCGACGAGCCTAGGCTGACTTCGACAAAAGTACCGGAGGCAACTAGGGTGGTTGAGATGGTAGCTGCAGTTGGGACAGAGTCTCTAGTGGATGTGACAGCCCCCAAGGCTTCTGTAACGACCGAGGTGGCTATAGAGGTTGCTATGGAGAGGTCACCTCCTACTATGAAGGTCCTAGATATGTTGGCGAACATGGACCTCAGTGACTAAGGTAGTTTGGGTATAGAGTCATTTGTTCCATTAGGCGATGATTCGGAGGAGACAACGTCAAAAGAGATGATTCTCGAGGCAGGACCTGCTGTTGCTTCTTCTACTACTGCTGCTCTCCTTGTTGATAGATTCGGTGAGGATGATGCCTAGTATAGGAACATCCTCCACTTTGTTTAGTAGGATGAGGAGTGTGGTGTTGCTAATCATTCAAACTTTTCACAGGCCCACATTCCCCGTGATGAGGTTCAAGTGTCAGGATCAGATAAAGACGCGTCTTGTACCTAGTTTGCCACCGCTACGCTAGTAGCTAGAGGACAAGTACTAATTTTCATTTTTTTTTTTAGATTCTTTGTTCTGTCTACCTAACATAAGCTCCTTCTTTTGTAGATTCGTGCTCCAGCAATGACGCACTACTATTCGAAGCAGGTCCGGAGGTGTTATTAGATACTGGCACCCTTTCAGCAGGAGCGCATGGCTCTGATGGGGTTCGACCACTTCTTGTCCATCCTCGATTTCCCGCTTCAGTCGATGTTTCTTTAGTCGATAGCCAAGTAGTACAACGACCAGACTAGTGCTATCATGACACAGGCCGGCGAGTTCGTCCTGTCGTTAGAGGATATGGTCCGCTTGATTGGGTTGTGAGTGACTGGGCATTCAATGATAGGCTTTGTGTGTTCAAATTATACCACCATAATAAGGAAGCTGGTGGGTAGCAGGGTGGTCAAGTTTGGGCCACACCTATTGGTCACCCCTTCAACTGTTCACCGAGTCGAGGATTCTTACGGGACAACGACGAAGCTAGGCGTTGACGTAGACTAGCAACTCCAGGCATTTCTTCTGATGCTGTTTGGAGAGGTGCTCTTTTCACATGCTACCACAAAGTTATCTGCTATCTTCCTACCTCTCCTTGTTGACCTGGATTGAGTAGGAGAGTACACATGGGGCGCAGTCAATCTAGCTCATTTGTACTCTACACTTTTCCACTTCTCCAATCACAGTTCTCGTCAGAAAGGTGGGAACTTGCCTTTTCTTCAGGTAAACCATCTTTGCCATGTGTTGCATATTCTCTAATATAGTTGTCTAAGCAGAATTTTTCATTTTGTGTAGATGTGGGTTTGGGATTGTAGATATCCCATTTTTGCATTTTCTAGAGTTTACTTAGGATAAGAACTCTAGAGGCGCCCCAGATCACATAGCTAAGGATCTCTAACCTTCTTCCAGATTTCTCTATGGAATTTCTGTGTTTCTGGGAATTTTTAATGCATCTTTGTGGATTAAGATAAAAGACAAGGGATAAACTGTAAAAGACCAGGATGTTGCCTTTCTGAGAGGCGACAAGATTCGTCATCACTTAAAGCGGCACCTAGTAATCTAGGCGCCACTATAGTAGGCGATCATAATACTAGGTCTTCTCTCTTATATAATTTGTCATCCCGGGCCCTAATATGAAATATGGGATATTTATAAATATTATCATGATTTTCTTCCCATAATTATTATAATTTCTATAATTTTTCAATATTTAAATAATATGTGTTTATCATATAAATCATTATAAATGCTAAATAATTCCAGAAAATTATTGAAATTCGGATGACTTGATAACTAAGATCGCTTATCTTTATTTACCAAAAATGAGCTTTTTATGATAAGTTATCACATTTTAATTTATAGCTTATATTTAATTCATGATAATGCTAAAAAAAATAAAGATAAAATCCGATAATTATGAATCTAAACTAAATTAGATTTATACTTGATTTTAATTGATATTTTCTCATAATTATTGTAGACTTGATTTTCAAATTCAATTTTCTTAACATTTTAAGTTTAATTTAGATTTAGAAATATATTTTAGATATCTCTTAGTTACAAGAATGATTTTTATGTCTAATTGTGTTCACATTGCTAATAGATTCGTAATTTGATACTTTGTGATTTTAATTTTTGCAAAAAATTCCCTTTTAGCTACTCGAAGCCACATGCACAAGCAATTAGCTTACGTGGCAGATTTCATGCCAGCTAGTTGTCGATTCACCGCCTGCGTGGAATCTACGGTCAATCATCTCATCACCTATACAAGCAGTGATTGAATGATTCTGTCGCCTTTCCCATAAGCGACTACATCTAAAAAGGATTTTTTATCATATTTTACGAGTTTAATCCTAGTCCTTGATCTATATCTCGTCTATGATGAGATCTGGAGCTCCCAAACTCTATAAATTGATCCCCAAGGTCTTCAACCCAAAGGGAGGTACTTCAAAAATTCTAAGGAGCCACTTTGCAAACCCTTGGAGAGAATCTTGAGAGAAAGAGAGAGCTTTTCAGCCCCTCCTCCATGCCCAATTCTCCTATCATGTCTTAGATCCACTAGAGATCGTTCTGTCCAAGCCAAAGAGCACCTTTGGAACTCCGTAAAACCAGCCTCCACTTCCTACAACCCCACGTCACAAGCACAAAGGGTGAAGGGAGTATTGCTTCCAATCTATTTAATTTTATTTCATATAAAACATTGCATTCTTAACTACCCATGGCATATGCATGCGGGGACAACCCCTAGTCAGTATTTTATTTCATTTATTCATGTTATTCATTGTTTATTTCTGTTACTATTTACTATACTTAAACTAACCTATATTTCTTTGTTTTTTTTCTTGTTTATTTTGAAGGGAAGGATATTACAAAGCATGAGGACACCGTTGGGCAACATCTTGCCGTCGACCTAGTGAATCGAGAACCCACACAACCACAACCACCGCATCTCCCGTAGTCATCTCATCAGTCGGTCTCAACAAATCGACAAGTGGCGATCTCAAAGAGTTGTCAAAGTGAGTGGACACCGTGACAACTCTACATCAACCCCCCAAAATTCCATCCATAGGGATCACTTTGCCTTTTTGCGGCCCACCCCTCATCCAGTTCCCCCAACAAGCATGCCTTTCCCTCGAGGGTTGTTTTGGATTGATGTTGAGCAGGCTTCTAAGTCTGTAGACGACAACTACTATGTCAACCGTCTTCTCTTCAAGCTACTCATCCTGACTCAGGTAATTTACTTTTATTTTTATGCATTTGCCCCTTTTCCCTTTGAATGAGCATTGATTTGGTGCTTTTTCCTACTTTCAGGTGATGTGGTCCCTCTACTGAGTGAGAGCACGATGATGTCCTGAAGATCACCTAAGATAGAGAAATTTTTGACTAAGATGTTTGGATCCATTGCTGGAACCACTTCCATTTCTAGCAGATCAGTCAAGCATTGCATCATCTAGGGCATCGCCAGATACAGCCCCCCGCTGCTCCTTTCTGAGTCTCACATGAGACTCGAGGTGGTAAAGGTTGAGCTCACCACTATGACGATTTCTACGGCCCACAACTTTTGAACTGGTCTTGTCGTGGTTCGCCCACCCCAATCGATGCCACTGTTGAGGATGAGGTAGCGTGGGCCGAGTGGATGGACACCGAGTTCTCCACTTTGATGATCTTCCACCGATCCCACTTCCTCAGACATTTAGACCTCCCTATGGGTGATACGGATCCAGGTGAGGCTATGATGTCTTGAGTTGAGCTATTGGTTGTCGCGCAGTCCCACCTCACTTAAATGGAGATTGCAGTGAGTTCTTTTTTTCATTTTTGCTTGCAACTTGATGGTTCTAGTTTACTAACTCACTACTTGTTTCCTTTGTAGTTGAAGGTTGCTGATGGGCAGGCTCAGCGTGAGCACAATCTAACCCAGCAGTTGGCTAGCTTGAGGGAGGAGCTCGAACGTCTTCGTGCTTTTGCTTCTCAAGTTAAATCAGATTTTGGTTGACATTGACGACCCTTTTTGCGAATTAGAACTAACTTATTGTCTTCTACCCTTTGCAGCCTTCGACTAGCACAACACCTCCTCTTGATCACTTAGAGGAAATCTATTGACTCCAGGATAAGGTATACAAAATATTTTGGGGTTTATGGTTGGATTTTTCTTAATGCTGACACTGTTACTTGCAGGTTGTTTATCTGGAGAATGAGCTGAAGGAGTAAGTTGGTGACTTCATTTTCACTAGCTCTGTAGGGAGGCTTGAGGAATTGAAGAAAATTTTTGCCTCCTAGGCTTCTCGAATTCAAGAGCTATCGCAGCAGGTGTAGGCTACGACTGTTGACTTGGGATCTACCCGCTAGCTTGCCAAGGAGAGGGCTGTTGAGATCGCCAGGTTGATCGTGCAGCAGAAGGCTTCTATAGTAACTAATTTAGCTACAGAGGTTGACAAGTTAAGGCGACAACTAGCTAGAGCTCAGTGGTAAGGCTATGTCCATTTTGACTTCTTGACTCCCATTGATGATTGTTGTACTAACTACTTCTTCCTTGTCTTTGCAGACATTGAGAGCTAATGAGGTTATCATGGCTCAGCTTGAGGGTGAAGTGAAACACTACCAGCGCCACGCCTTTGAAAGCAGCATCAAGTCTGGTCATTCGATTACTCCTATGTCGATAATCAAGCTGAGGCACTGTTCCGATAGTCATTGCTCTTGGATTGTTTCTCGGGCTACTTCAGGTGCTTCAATTCACCAGTTGCCTCAGTCTCCAACCACTCCTTCAACTCTAGAGGGTGAGGGCGAGAGTGCCCTGTAGCCAGCATCGGCTTTTTCTTTTTTGTTCTCTTTTGCACTTGTACTTTAGGGGTATTCCTCGATGATATTATTATTATTATTTGCAAATGCATTGGTGATATTGTAGAACAATTATATTTATAAATAAAGAATTTTTCCTGCACACTTAACAAATTTGTCAGATATTCCCTTTTCCCTACCTTTCCCGGAGTTTAAAATGAATTAAAATAACCAATGTCTTGGGGACCACCTCTAAATAATGGTCTTTAATTCAAATTAATCTGGAACAAACTTATTCTTGTGTAATAATATATAAATGACATAGTTGTGAAGACTGATTTCACCTGTGAGCTTTAAATCAGATTTTCAAGGCTATTGGCGCTTTAACGAGCTATTAATTTGATGAAAGACATATAAGGCAATTCTAGGTTGTCTGGAAGTCCAAAAAAAATGCAAATCCAACACCCACAGGTGTATTTTAACTTGCTTCAGCTTATGGGATTGGTAGAAATCGATTTCACAACTTATTCACGGATTTCAAGGGCCTATAGCCAAGTTCAACATTTTAAATAAACTGATAAGCGTTGAACACTACAATTGGTGCGTTCAACATTGAACGCTAAATACTCAGCGTTCTACGCTAGGTCATTCTTGGCGTTGAATATGTCACTGTCTGCACTCTACATTGAATGCCGTGAATGTAGCGTACAACACATCAGGCTTAGAATCCCATCTTTCCTTTCCTATTCTTGGCTAATCTTGCAGAATGCTCCGAGATTTTCTTAATGCTCACATAGAGGGGCCTCCGGCGTCCTTCCTTGTAGTTATAAAAGCATGGCATGGGCTTCTTAAGGTGTGCATATTTGCTTCTAGCATTCATCCTTGCTTGCTTTCTGCTTCTTCATCGCATCTTTGCTCTCATGGCATCTATCTTGATCCTTAACGTTCCTATGTACAACAGCAAGAGGGTTGTGACTCCATTGGATCCAATTGAAGGGCATATGATGTCACATGTCAAGGAGGGAAGGATTTGTTTCTCTCTTTTCCTTTAATCTTCTCTTCGCCTTTTGGCTTGGCAATTAGTTTCATGTTATTGTTTGCAGGAAATCTTCAGTTTTACAAAGTTGCCCTACTTTGATCATGACTTCCCCTATGACTCTCCTTGGGTAAAGGAGTTTTACCTTTGGGCTCAGGACAAAAGGTTGGCCCTTTCACATACATGCTTTGGCAGGCGCTTGGACTTGCTAGGCACTGCTCTAGATTGGCCTCTGCTTCATGCCTTGTGTAACACCCAGATCCCGGGCACGCTACAAAGATCACAGTATCATAAGCAAAATTACACTAAATACAGCAATAATTAAATAACTGTAACTAAGGCTCACCTCCAGAAAACGATGTTCGGCTAGAAGCTCCTACTCTGGCACTGAAACTCGATTGCACTCGTCCTACACTAGAAAATCAACCAAAGCACGCGTGAGTGACATCTACGTCACCCAGTACGCACTCCAAACACATAAACAACAAAACTACTAAAAACATTGCTCTTAATTTATAAAACTTGGTTTTCTTTTGAAAATTCAGTCTTAAAACATCATTTCCTTTTCCTTTGAAATCACTTGGGAATCTATTCGCAAAACTATGCTTTTCTCAAAACTCACTTTTCGTTTCTTGTTAAAACATTTGGAATTTGTTTCCAAAACCACATTTTTTTCCAAACTCATTTTCTTTCTTTTTATACTTTTTCAAAATCTTTCTCATATTCTTAGAAATTCACATACTCAACCAAGTCCAGCCTAAAACACAATGCCTTTTAGGGCTCGAAACTAAAACCACAACATTGGCTGGTAACTGGTTAAAACAAAATTCATATTTATTTCTAGGATTCTAGGACCATTCATAAGTCCAATCCTAACTAAACCACATCTCTTTCTTATTCACAAAATCACACACTTTTCTTATTCTTTTCCACTTTTCTTTATTGATGTTACCATGATCAGGGGTAACCAGACATACAAGCAGTAGGTGAGGACACCATTTTCCCTACCTCTCTGCACTACAGCGGTAAAGTTCCCAATGTGGGAGGACACCGCCCTAGCCAACCGACATCAATTTCTTTTCATATATGCACGGGGATACGTCTTTATCTGACATCCCATCGGTGACCCGAACAACTAGGTTCAATAACCCAAGCTCAGCCTACACCGTCGGTGACCTAGACACCTAGGTCTCATATTCCTAAGCCTAGCCTATACCATCAAGAGTTCGGTGACCCGAACACCCAGGCCCACATACCCAGGCTCAGCCTACACCATCTCAAGCTCGACAACCACAGTCGTATCTGACAATTGGTTTCATTGGATTCTTATACTCCTACCACATTGTCGACACCAACCCCTGTGATTCTTTAACACATTATTAGTGTTTCATTTCAAAATTCATAAGTTTTCCTTTTCAAAACCATTTCCATTCATCTTTTCGTTGTAGGAATTGTTCCAAGCAACACATGACCCTCCACTGGGGTCCCAGCTCAAATTCATTTAAAATCATGTATTTAAAACCATAGATTGGGTCTCATGCCCAAAAACCACATAAAATCGTACATTTAATCTCTTTTATTCATTTCTAGGGTTTCAAACCCAAAACCGTTCCCAAATTTTCTTATTTGGGTTCCATATTTCTCCATGACATCTGCATGGGGAAAACACCATTAACACATACTCATTGCCCATTTAAAACATTTTATTTCCATTTTCTATCCTCATTTATCCATTTGGGCCATGGCAAAATCGACAGACCGAAATTCTGGTTCGGTATACTGAAAATCCCTGATTCGGTATATCGAACCTCTTTGGTATACCAAAACTCTTTCGATCGACTGAAGGTTTTCGGTCTACCAAAACCAGGGGCTCGGCTGTAAACTGATTGAGATTGGGTATGTCGAACCCAGTTCAGCATGCCGAATCGCCCGTGGCCAAAGAACTCCCCTGCACACTATGCAACATAATCGTTGAAAATGGGAACCTCCGATGGACCCCTCAAACACACAACATAAAACATGAATAAAACATAGGGTGTAGACCATTGGGTCTACTTCAAAACCTCCCAAACCATTCATCATTTCTTTCATCATGCTATCCATACAAAAATCAAAAAGGGGTGAAGCTCGTTTTTGGTTACTATAACATGCATACCAAAAACTCATACAAATCCATGTAAATTCGTCCTAACCGCATGATTTCTATATTTTCATGTTATCCATCACATTTCATCTGTAGACACCCCGATTTTGAAGTCACTTGGCAGCAGGCTACTCCGGTTGATGCTCTGGTTGCAACCACCAAAATCCTAGCCCACTTAGGCCCATTAAGCCCACACAAGCCCATTAGGCCCGCACAAGCCCA